>LUGF01016139.1:234209-250096 GCA_001625245.1 Calycopis cecrops | reverse complement strand
TGCGTTTTCATACAAAATGTGTGCATAAATGGCTATAACTTTTTATTGCGTTAACTTAGAAGTGTGATTTTTTCAAGGCATCAAGACGTAATTGACCTCCGTATTTGACAAAAATTTCACGCACGCCCCCATTCCCCTCACGCCTTTTAGAGAAAAAGGTCTTGACAGACGAACAACAAAGCGATCCTATAAGGGTTCCGTTTTTTCTCTTTGAGATACGGAACCCTAAAAAATGTTAAAGCTTTCACATATTTACGTTTTTTATATTTATTCGCCTATGGTTTGGACTTTTCTGTATTTCCCGAACTTTCACAAATATTTAAAAAGGAAAATTATCTGATTTGATCCAATCATTCTGGAAGTACTAACGAACAACAACTATTGTTCTAATTATGTTTCTATTTGTATGATAATAGCATCGATCACCAAATTTTATCTCATAATATTTTTTGTACAGATAGATTAAAACTTATAACTCTTATATGGGTCCCTTAATCCCAAACAGACGATACTCATATTTCAGTTTACAACATCCTTTATTTACCCCCACAGTGAAGCCAAATAAAATCAATTGAAATACAAGTCACGTTGCAAATATTATACAGGAGGCGGCGAGACGATTCCAAATTGTTCAATAGTTTCTTTTTCCTTTGCCAGTCATATCTTTCCGTTAGAGATGGAGTGCAACAAAATACTTATATATTTTGTACTCCATCCATTTACAATCGTACATTTATAGTTTAAGTCTTATAGTATAACATGTATTACTGATTTTTAGGTCAAAGTTATGGGGATAAACGTGCAATTGCAGCTACTTCGTAGCCACGAAATGCTGTTAACATATTTTCCTTCGACCTCTTTGCCTCACAATAGGCTACCAGCTACTCAGAACTGCATATCCCTAGTTTGGCCTATGCCATTTCACTATTTTTTACTCATTAGAAAACAACATTGACCGGAATTTGCCGTGACTTATTTATTTCCTTCTATATTTTAATTTATATTAATTACAGGTTTTGTTTTGTCTCCCACTTTGTATTTCATGCATATGGATGCTGATAACCAAGGGCGTATATTATTGTACATATGATAGCACTGGTGATTCTGGGGGCCTTGTACCCTGTTGCATCATTATTTTACGATAACATATTGTCATCAAGCATCGGAAAAAAAAATTATCTGAGCAACTTTGCGCCACTGTAGCTTATTAAGCTACAGTGGCTGGCAGCTTATTAAGCTACAGTGGCGCTAAGTTTTTTTATTTAATGATAAATATGTTCAGTATCAAAAAGAGAAAAATTGTAAATATAATCTTACTTATTTGTCATTATACTAGTCTTAATCGGATTCAGACATTCACCCACCCGCTAACACAAAGTACCTACACTTTACAACTGCATCTATAAGCACATTTGTAGAGAAAATAGTGTTAGGCTTACGATTGGAATATCGTCAGTCGAACCACAGCGTTTGCTAAGAGAGGAAATTCGAATCACGATTACGTTCGCCTGGAGTATAACATCCGCTTCGAAAATCCTTAATAAGGCTTCGACAAGAACGATCGTGTTTAGTGTAGGTACTCTAAATTACGTTTTGTTTGCTTGCGGTAATTTGAAATTGTCAGAAAATATGTTGTTTAATCCAGAGCAAATTATATGTATTTGCCTATAACTTTATATGGTATAAAGTATATATAATTTCTTACATAGTATCTAGATTTAACTTTTTTGAGAAAACAAATTATATATAATGTTATCATCGACCTTGCGAGGAAATTTTGTTTAAAATTTATTAATTATCGGGTCAAATTAATAACAGAGATAGTTTTCCTAGTTTTCGTACAAATATATAGAATATTTTGAAAAACATGTTCCTCTCTATAGCTTGAATGGATTAACCAATTTTATGTTTTATTTGTTTATTACATAAGTTTTGAACATATTTACTTGGGACATTGATATCTCGGTAGACGTCACCGAAAACTGATTGAAAGTATTATAGTTCGGTGACTTCTTTTCGTTTTAGTTTTGACTAAGTACTAGTTAACTTTGACAAAAAAAAACGTTATTATTATAGGACAAGGGTTAAAGTGAGTAAATAAATAAAATAAAAAATGAGAAAAAAAAAATAAAAAAAGAGAGAAAAAACTAAATGTGTGTATTTCTTCTATTTTAAGCAAATAAAATATATTAAAATCCAATCTAGTTTCATTAGTACCTACGGTACATAATATGAAGATAGTATTAGTATTCCTTAAGAAAAAAAAATTAGAACCCTGACAGTTGCACCGATCGTGTACCAGAAAAACATTATTAGATTAAACCCAGAAACGTCATTAGCAATTACAATTAGACAACGACCCCCGCTGCGACGTAATCCAATTTTGAATCAGGTAGGGCTAGTTCTAATGGTGAACAAAATAATATATTGACTAGGTATAGTAACTTGTCTTGCAGTTTTTTTTAGATTTATAATTAGCAATCAACTAGCTCTCTTAACTGATGGAATGTCATAGCCGTGTAATTGCACAGATAAGGTATATAGTGATAGCTATGATATCGTATTTGCTATTCTGCCTAATAAAAGGTTAAAAAGACTTTCGTATTTCATATTTTGTTTTCATGTTTCGTGTTTCTTATTTCGTATTTCATACTTCATGTCATATCTCATATCTCATTTTGACATTCATTTGATTTTTAATACAGTCACTACGAGTACACACTTTGACAAATTATTTAATGGGCATGGGTACAGTTATGTAAACTATGTAAATTCAATTAGTCATTGCACTATTAGGGATATTGATAGCAATTGGATATTACTGGCAACCCTTTGCGGATGGACGCAACCAGTATTATTTTAATCCTCTCTCTGAATAGCAGACTGTCATAATTTGGAATTATATCTGAATAATACATACTATGATACTGAATCGACAACTAATCTCTCATTGAGAGACGAGACGAAAGATATTATAC
The DNA here is from genome assembly GCA_001625245.1 of Calycopis cecrops. NCBI lineage: Eukaryota > Metazoa > Arthropoda > Insecta > Lepidoptera > Lycaenidae > Calycopis > Calycopis cecrops. Next base: position 247,118 of record LUGF01016139.1, on the reverse strand, counting down.
GTTATTACTGTATTACTATCAAATGGGTCCATTATTCATAATTTTCAACGCGATGGCTGCCTTTATTTAAATTTTGGTTCACTTGCTGTCTGTCCACACTGGAATTAGTTGCGGGAAATGTGTACGTGCATTACATACGCCACATGAATAATATTATGCGATAGTCCACGAGTAACACATTTTTCGTAGCGCCATAAAGCAATTTTAAACAATGCCGTGACTGGGATTCTCATTCACTGGATTTCTGCCAGCTTAACGGGCTACGATATTCCCTTGGGATCACTGAGGTACGCAAGCCCCTCCCACCACGGTAAGATGGCAGCATCTTCGAGGGTGGAATCTATATAAACCTTTGTTAATATTTACTAATAATTTAAATACACGTAAATTTTAAGGAAATCTGCAGCTGACTTGAAAAGTGCTTGGTATGGACTTACAATTTTTGAAAAAATATTTTTCTGGCAACAAGTTGAATAACTTTATTAAGATAATAATATCAACATGTATAACTTTTTGTCGCAAGAAGCACGGTCTAATCTTTATAAGCATGCAATGCAGTGTATTAAATTAAACGTACAGTATAGAGCCGCTGTAGTTTGAACACATGTTGCTACACTCTGGTATCATGCATCATTCAGACGGAACCTGCATTCAATCGGTATAACATTTACGTTACAGCCGACCAGACAGTTTTTAAACTTACTGGCACGTTAACGACACGACATTACCTATAGAAAGTGTATTATTTAAATAAAATAAATTATGATTTTAAATCGTTGAAACCGGCGTTGTACAATAGAAACGCTATTGAAAGAATGCGCTATCAACTTCTGGTGAGATAATATAGATAGATACATGTTTGTTTCTTGTGCAAATGGAAAATATAAAATGAAATTAAAAGGAAAATTGACAGTATTATTAGTTATTGATGTATAGATGATGCAACGATTATTACAAAATGAAGCATCATGGTAGGGGTATAATTAGATTATCACGTTTGTTATTGTTATTTAACTTATCATTATTATTATTTCGTAAAGGTTGCAAATCAGGTTACGTTAAGTTAAAAAGGTTTTTTAAAGTCTTATAAATGAATTAATAGACGACAAGAAATATTTTTTTATCGCAATAAATATTAAAGAAGACATTAAAACCTGAATACTCGTATAAAAAGGGGTTTAAATCTGTAAAAGCCTTGGGGTAAGTTCCATTGTATTTCTTGAAAATTGCAGTCTCGAGAATAAACGAGGTGTAATAATTTCTTACATTGTTGTTAGATTCGCTACGATGTCGCGCAGAGTAAATTGGTCTCTAAGCGCGGTGATAAATCACTGGGCGAGCAAACTCGCAGTATCATCAGCGAACATGTGTTAGATGCTTCTGTCTGGTCTTTTCCGACTCATGTTTTATGCATGATCAGCACTGTAATTACTTTTGCATTTTTCGTAGAGTGCATGTTATGTTTTTTCACTTATAGGATTGAGAAGTGATATTTAATTTTAAAATAATAACCACGAGTGTTTTTTTTAACCCACTAGTCAGTTACACTCTTAATAGTTTCATATTAAAAGTGTAACTGTCGTCTATATTTACAGTCTCAAAATTCAATGAAATGACAAAACACCATATCACATATTTTAGTTTTAATAAATACTACTATTCCCCGCAGTTTCACCCTCACAGATACCGATCTCTCACGGTAAGTCTTCTAAGTCGGGATATAGATTTATTTTTGTAAACATAAAGTTTTATTTTACTTAGTTTTTATTTATTTTCTTTAAAATTATTAGATACGCACTAACTATATAAGGCCACTGCTAGCATCGGAATACTAGGAGTCAGCATATGCAACGTTCAGTTCCGCGGTCATTTGGAATCAAAGGCTAAACTTGCCTCAAAGAAGATGGGTATACTCAGTAGGACTAAGCAGTACTTCACACCAGCTCACCGACTGCAACTCTACAAGGCGCAGATCCGCCCGCATATGGAGTACTGCTCCCACCTTTGGGCAGGGGCCCCGAAATATCAGCTAGATCCATTTGACCGTATGCAACGAAGAGCGACTCGAATCGTTGATGACCCTGTTATTTCCGGGCAGCTCGATCCTTTGGCCCTACGGAGAGATGTCGGTTCCCTCTGCATCTTTTACCGTATTTTCAATGGGGAGTGTTCCGAGGAATAGTTCAGCTTAATACCAGCAGCTGAGTTCCATCGTAGGACGTGACGCGACAGAACTCAAAGTTCCACGCCCACCACCTCGATATTCCTAAATGTTACTACGGTACTGTGCGATATAAACGCCATTTTTACCGCGTACAACAGTACTATGGAACCAGCTGCCTTCCTCGGTATTTCCGATCCGATACGACTTAGGGATCTTCAAGAAAAGAGCATTCCTCTTCCTTAAAGGCCGGCAACGCGTCTGCAAGACACCTAGTTTTGCGGATGTCTATGGGTGGCGGTAGTCACTAACCTGCTCGTTTGCCCTTTATACCATAAAAAAAAAATAACAATCATAATCTAATCCATCAACTTCACAGACCTATTTGTACTGGGACACCCTCGGGATTTTGCTATTTTTACGACGTCTTTATTGCCTTCCTTTCTCCCTCTCTTAGGGCCAAATATAATTAACCTAGCTTTAGTAGATAGTCTAGTAACAGGTTATCAGGAAAAATACTATTTCAAAATTTTTAAATAATAAAAATATATGGAGAGAAAAATAAAAGGATGGATGTTTTTTGTGTAGCTTATGAAAACGGGGCTTCAGTTTTAAAATCGCTATTCCCATTTCTTTTCTTCGTCTAAATTTGATCCGTACTTGTTCTTCATAACTGTGACTGCAGAAAGTTGGTTTCCTGTCTGAAAATATGAAGTAACAAATGGTAGTCGATAGAACCTTTAATGCTGAAGTGTTCAAGGCACGGTATTCATAACAAAATTGAACTCCAGAATTCACTTGACTCGGTTGCTTCAACACGCGACTCCCTTGGAACTATACGCGTCGCGACGCACAGTTTGGGAAGCCCTAATGTAATAAATATAAAGCATCTCCGTTTGTGAGCCCGACACTCTACCCAGTTGAGCCATCCGGGCTCCTGGGTAAGGTACGTAAAGGTATTCCCCTTAGTTACCAAAAAAAGGAAGTTAGCGGTTAACTGTGGCTACAGATGTGTGTATTGACCTGATGATTTATTCGGAGGAACTGCTCGACGTGCATTAATTGCATCTTAAGAAATTTATTGTGTTTCAATATGTTCTAAGACATATAGGTTCTTAAATATAGCAAAAAATAAATGTCTTATGAGTTAAGAATATTCTGAAAAGGATAAAATCGTTTTGTAAGTAAAAACGTATTTATGTTCGCTCGCCAGGACTTGCGAAGATTTTACTTGCATTTCCTTTAAGACAAGTGGACTAACTTTTCCTATGAGCGATTTATCGGGTCAGTAAATTTGGGAATATTTCTCTTATGTACGTAATAAACGTTAGTTTCTATATTAAATTCCATATTTATTCTTTTTAGTACTAAGTTTTAACAAGAAAAATAATAAATATTGGTTATTAAAAATTCCTGTGTTTTTTTCATTTTTTCATCCATATCTATTACTTTCTAGAAAAGTTTCAATTGTAAATTCTTTATTTAGTAATAAGTAATTTTGAATATATTTTTTTTAATCAACCACAAAAAGCTTATAAGTTTTTTATTATATGTTATACTATTGTTGTGCTGATGCATTTTTTCTTTCAATGGACCACCGGCTACTCACAAAGAGCACGAACGACAGCATAGCTGTCACTTTACGACATATTATTTTGAGAGTCTTTCCTGGTCATGCCGGCACAATTCGACTGTAATGCTCCAAAAATTAGTTTTCGATAGATGCCAGATAACTCGACCCGAAATACAAGTGCCTTTCCGACCAATAAGTTCACCGCACACATGTCAACTCGGAAAGTAACCGTATCACCTCGAGCCGTTCAATAGTATTTGTATGAAACTCCATACTGCAACGCACATTAACGGGAACCGTAACGAAATCGCGTCGCCTCGGAACAGGTCACCAAACCGCTGCCAACGCGCTTACGGCGAGCCATCAACCAGGCGTTAACGAAGCGAACGAAGTCGCCTCGGAACAGGTCACCAAACCGCTATTATATTACGGCTGGTGAAGTAAGCGCATCGGCACCCGGCCAGCGTTGATGCCTAGGCGAAGGTGATACGGTAACGATCCCTTTCCGAGTTGATATGTGTGCGGTGATGACAAGTTGTCGCGGCTTAGCGGATATTTAAAAAAAGTTATGGATATTCATGTATCACATTAAATCACAAGTGCTGATCATAGGCAGCCCCAGTATCTGCAATCGATTCGATTTTACAGCACTCCTACCTATTATCTTAGACGGCGCCCCAGATTCTGTTAGTGATTCAGCTAAAAATGTAGGTATTATAATCGATTCAAATCTTTCATGGAACAAATATGTTAGTATGATAAATAGAAAGGTCCACTTCTCATTTTATTCTCTTAAAATGCTTCAAAATGTTTTTTCTGTTACTAATAAAAATTACCGTCGTACTCTCTTATACAGCATATTTCCTGTCTGCATGCCACTGAGTAAATGTTCTTTTATTTTGTGAATATGAATTATTGATTAAATAAATAAATAAAATATCAGTAAACAGAGCAATATTCTAAAAGCTGTAATGGAAAACAATTGACGTAGAAATAAAACTCATGACACAATTTCCTTTTCAATAAAATATGTGCATGAGAAGCATGTAATTGGAGACAGGAAAAGGGACAATTTCGGAATCCACCTGCGTCGCTAGCCGCGTGCGTCTCAATATAATTATTTCCAAGATATATCCAGAATTTCTTTTATTTTAGTAAAGTTACCCGCAGTGACAATTTATTACAATAGCCTAGACCTTTCTATTTTATTCAGAAGTACAAAGAAATAGGAATTACATACATAAACTTGAATATTTTGACCAGTAATTTTACATTTACCTAGGTACAGGTTGGCATACCTGCAATTTTAAATTGAATCAGAATACATCTACACAATATACGATTTTGTGGAGCTGTTTGGAACCCCAATTTTCGTGAAAACGTTTTCTAATGCTAACCTATTTTATCTTTACAATCAATTTTACTTTTTTTTATTTAGCAATATAAATTAGTTCATTTTAAAATAAAAAATATCTACAATAATATATATTATATAAAGGAAAGATTTGTATGTATGTAAGGAATAGTCTCCGAAACTACTGGGCCGATTGGGTTGAAATTTTGAATGTGAATTTTCATTGTTTCACATTATGTTTTATTTTTACAGGTCTAATAATACCACCGCATCGTAATATTCTACAAAATGTAAGCACAAATATGTCACTTACGCTTCCACTTAAGATCATTAGATTTGTCAGTGACTAGCACTTTATACATTCATAGGGTTAGAGTACACGATAAAGACAGGTGTAGATTAGAAGGGATTACGACTGTTACACTAAAGAATCCCTACCACAAGTAAATCAATGCTGGAGGTACTTTATACAATTAAATATAAAATATAGCAATCATATCGTTTTAAAGCTAGTATGATGATTTTAAGAACGGCATTACTCCTAGATGAAAACCAGGGCCTGATAATTTGCGTAGAATAAATTAAATTAGAATCAATAATGCGTGGGCTCACTTTATTTCTCTTGACAAGGACTTATGACTATGTTCAAACTATTTTGATTTTTAAATTTATCTTGATGATGACTCCAGAGTCAAAAGAATGTCCGATTCCAGAATCGGACATTCTTTTCATGAAAGCTTTTATATAAAAATATATTTCTTTTTTTCACTTCTCCTTATTGTAAAGTTTATTGAAACAAGCTTGTTTAAAAAAAAATGTTTTAAGTGGCGTTGAGTGGAATCGTTAAAGTAATAGTTGCAATCTACTTAAAATTTTATGTATCGATATTTTTTAATATTTAGAAATAATATTTACTATAATATACCTATACAAATTCTTTAGAGCACAGCTCTTGTCGGTGGAGTCTTTTCCAAATGTCCCTGTCCTCTGCTAATCTCTTTAGCTCCTCGTACGTCACGACGTTCACCTTCTCCTTTAGTTGGTCTACATAAGCCCTTCTTGACCTCCCTCTTCCTCTCCTCTCTTTTATTTGTCTTTTATTTGCTATAATACAGGTATTATGATCTGGATTTGGCTCAGCGCATGTTCGGCATGTGAAGTTTCAGCGAACACTGAAAATGTTTGCATAGCTTTTGTAGTAAGCTCGGCACATCAGTAAACGCTGATGGACCTATGGCTCATGTCAACGTTGAAATAGCGGCCTTTGTTTCTAATTTTTGTTCTATTCCAAAAAATTCACATTTCCTGTTGGAAATAATTTGTGCATTAATGAAATGCATCATATGATGCAATTCATTTATGCACAATTTTCATGCACGAATAGTCTAGCACTAGCAATCTAATATAACATTTTTCAAATAATTTAAGCCACAGGGAAATTTGTTTAGCTGACGCGATCTACTTTGTTCTGTTATAATTTGGATTGCTTGTAGTCTTGGTGGCAGGTTCGCTGCCGTGGAAAAAACGTCATATATTTTTTTATAATTATGCCTATAACACATGCATGCCTTAGAAAATAAAACATTCAGGTAAACCTTCTGACACGTAGTCACTTTTATTGTTTGAAGCATGAAATTCTATAGTCCACACATGAGAAATATTATAATATATATATCTTGAGAATTTTTTTATAGAATAAGGGGCAAACGAGCAGATAATAGATGACTACCGCCGTCGATAGACATCTGCAAAACCCGAGGCTTTGCAGGCGCGTTACCGGCCTTTTAAATAGGAGTGAGATCTTTTCTTGAAGAACTTCAGGTCGCATAGGTCCGGAAATACTAAAAAAATAGTAGATATAGTAGATATATAAAGAGTATTTAGAATATTAGTTAGATAAATACGCATTTTAGTTTTTAACATGAAATTCTTTTAAAGTAGAGCATATTACAATACGGAGGAAGTGAGTTCTTAAGAACTTCGAATAATAAAATAAAACCGAAATATTGCAGTTGTAACAACACGAAGTTTCAAATAACTAAAAGCTTTCCTGACGTTGTATTGAACTATTGACAATCCACTCGGTGGCGTCAGAAAAGGCAACCGTGTATATACGGCTAAAATGTCAGATAAAAATAGCAGTGTCCTTTGCACAAGCCATGTACCAAAATCTATCTATATAGCATTTTATCCACGTACAATGTAAATTGTGTATTTTGAATTATAATTTTTTTTTAAAGTTTGGTATGTAAATGAGACAGAAAAATGAAAATACATGCGCGCTACTAATTGCTGTCAACGTTACAAAGGAAATGTATATTTTTTGAAAACACGATTTTAACATTTATTAGGAAAATGACAAACATTTTTAACGTGTAAAAAGGTCGCCCGTGGCCCGTAATTAAAATTCTATCTCCATATCAAGATATTTTACAGGAAAAGAATATTATTTCGTTTACGTTTCGTTTGAGAAGATTTAACGATTCAAATGTTTAGTAGTAAACGTTGATTGATTTTTAACTTGAATTTTTAAGGTATACTACTCTTAAAATTAGAAATTAATCATTTTTGATTTTCTTCACAAATGTGTAGTCTAAGCCTACCGAATATGACATCCGTCAAGGGTATTGTTTCTATTGGTAGTCGGGTAGAAGTCTAGTGGTATTTTAATCAATGAACATAAAAATTGATGAGGAAGTATTTAGGTTTTATTCCACAGGTGGCAAAACAATCACTATGCAGTTGCCGGATGAGAGTAGCAGAAAATTGGTCGTTTCAGCGTTCATAAAAGGAAGCCAATGTTAAACAGTGGACCGATAATGATGGTTATGGCATTGATCATTATTGTAGGTCTTTAAAGAATTAGAATAAGAAGAAGGAGGATATTAAAAAAAATAATGATCAGAAAAAAAATTGCCTGGAAATGTTTTGCCAAATTCAAAACCTACAAAACTACAACGCGGAAAACTACAAAGACTTAGTAAATTTACTGGTGACGATGTATATACTTCTAATATTTTTTTTATGGTATAGTGGGCAAATGAGCAGGTGGTTAGTGACTACCGCCGCCCATAGACATCCGCAAAACTAGGTGTCTTGCAGACGCGTTGCCGGAGATATATATATAATGTTAAGCTTGAGGTATGATATTACTTTAAAAGTATACATTCTGGATACTTATACAGATTTATTTTTTGCAGATTTGGGTGTTGTGAGTGATGAACAAGGAGAATATTTCAACAAGACTTTTCCTTAAAGGAGAAGCGCCACCAAAAAAAATGGACTCCAGAAATGCCAGTTAGATTGCTATCGGAAACTTAAAAGAGACCTATCAGAAGCTAAATATTCACAAAAATAATAACAATTTATTGTATATTAAGCAAAAACTGCTTTGTGTAACATTTTTTTCTATTTTTTTAGAAAAAAAATATGTATCGATATCACAATGATACCTGATGTGATATTTTTTTCATTAACATACTCTATGGCTCTAGTATATGCAAAATTTGATATTAAAAGACTTCGTATGACAAAAAAGTTGTCATTTTGTAGTATTTTATTTTTTGTATTACCCAAACCTCCATGCTTCGTTTCACGTTTGTATCACACTATAATACTGTTATTTTTTGCTGCAAATGCAGTATCTGCAGCAAAAAATGAAGCAGGCAGTAAGAACCATGTATACATGTCACTGTAACTCATAAGAAAAGGCTAGTTACCTATTCTGTTATTACTTGCAGTTTAGGACTCTACGGGTATTATAAAATCACAAGCCTCTGGTAATACCTCCAGCTCCGACAAGATTGGTTTCGATTCACTTCGTTCTTTCTTCTCCTAAATAACAAGCCACTTTAAATTCAGCAATCCAAAGCCAACAAAATAAATAAAATTGTACTTAAAATTCCATTATCTAATAATTTATGAGATTAATTTTTAACCATAACGAAAGTTTGAAATAATTAAACACCAGAACAAAATTAGCTGCAATAAGGCTTAGGCACAAATGTTTGGAATTAAGCTTAAAAGGTAACAGATTTTCTTTGTTACAATAATCATTTTGTACCATGAAAGCATTATATAGTCATTACCTTAATGATGCCTTATGCAAAGCTAACGACTGCCTATAACTTCACTATATTTAAATATACAAGACTTTTTTAATATTTCCCGTCCTGCTGCCACTAATTACATAATTTAAGGTTTACTATATCGTCAACTACCAAAAACTATGGATATAGATGAATATAACAATAAAATTCTGGTTGTACAGTTAATGGGCTCGTGTTGTCCATATCCATGTTCCACAACTCTTCTCTTCAGACCTCTTGAGTACCCGCTATGCCACAGTAAGTGAGTGGCACTGGATCTGGAAACAACAGTGCACCTCGGCGGCTAGTTCATATTCATCCTAATATTTCAATAGCATCGGGAAACACTCAATGTAAGAGAATGACAATGTAAATGAATATCTTATTAAGGTATTGTAGCTGTTTTCAGAAAAAAAAATATAATAAATAAGATCGCCTTAACCTGATAGCTGTAAGCAACTAAGCTATATTATATAATCGAAAACAATCTAATAAAGTCATATGAAAATAAAATAAAATTGTGTTATTAAAAGACACGGGCATTTATAGTATATACAGGGTTATTTATTCAATACCGACCAAATTTTCAGATTTGGTTCAGAATCGATACAATATTCGATTTATGAAATAAAAAATATTTTTATCCCTACTAATGAACAAAACTCATAGACACACAGTTTGGCGTGGTGCCGATGTCGAAATCGGTTTCAAATATAGTATAAATATTGAATACCATTCAGGAAAGTCTGTTTTAAGCTCGCCAAGGTATGAATCGAAAATTTTAACTTATTGTTTTATTAAAATTAAATATTGACCACACAATTGATATAAGTACATAAGTATCTTAATCGAATCATTAAATAGAAAACTGTTTAAAATGAAGGTAAAAAACAGTTACAATAAAGTTGGTGCGAAACTCTAACGCGATCAGCTGTTGTTACATTCTGAGTGCGATGAGGTCGTTACACTCTTAATGTGTTGACTCACTGACTGGCAGATCTATCAACGCACTAATTGGCATTCATATAGGATTTTTGAACATATTATTTTCTTATTTATAAAATAGGGGTTAAAATTAGAAGAAATAATCGAAATTTATGCAATAACTGCGGGACACAGCCTGCCACATTTGTGATGATAAATAATCATAACGATCAAAGTATGCAAATTATACATGTAAGTAGGTATATAATATATAGATATCGGTTTCATTTTTACGTTATAATCCCTATCCGTATACTTAATGTAGGTCAAACTTTTAAACCTCGCTAAGAAATTCACGTCGTAAAATTGGAAACTACATCCATTTACTTTAACGTGTTCGCGATATCAGCGAATTTGTATAGCGGGGTTGGGTTAGCACGCTTACATATCTTCTATACATAAAATAAATAGTATGTAAAACTTTTTAGGTCAAGAGTGTGGCGGTGGAACAAAATAGTTTAACGAGACATGTTTAAAATATTAAAAAAACTGAGAAGAAAATATTGATTCTAGCCGCATCGTGAGCGACAACCATAACGACAATATAACCCGCGATTAAGTAATATTTTACAGTTTAAGTAAAACATTTATGAGCCTATTTTTAATTTTAAAAATAATCTAGACTTTGCTGCTAAAGAAAATCTAGATTATTCTTTAGAGCAATATTTGATATACCTATAAATATACTTAATAAAAGGATACATCATTAATCATTATACAATCCATACAAATTTAGGGAGTCCAAAATAGGCTAAATAGGTATTTTAAAGATGGTAATTTATGTAATTAAATTCTGTAAGATAGGAATTTAAACTACTTACCTTAAAGTCTTAAGATAAGTAGTTTATTATATCCCTGGATTGATGGATTGTAGGGATAGAATAATTCATATATACGAGTATTTTCTTATTATATACGATAAGCAATTTATCAAATTGCAATTATTATTATACAGACGGGGTTCTGAAGAAGGGAGTCAATAGGTTCTTAAAGGGTGGCAATGCGCATGTGATGCCCCTGGTGTTGCAAGCGTCCATAGGCTACGGTAACCACGCACCATCAGGTGGGCCGTATGCTTTTTTGCCACCATCGTGGTATAAAAAAAAAAAAAAAAAGACTGGGAGGCGGACACTATTCCGAAGATGCGGTTGGTGTCTGTTATAAAATTAACCTTATAATATCTCTTGCCACACAAATGTTTATTTACCATTTTTTTAAACATAATAATTTAATTTATTATAGACATTTTCTGGGATAATAAACGAGGACATATAAATCACCTCCCGATAAGAATTCCTTACTTTACTAAGGCTACAAACTGGTAAAATCTAATTTGTAAGTGTTTCTCGTATTTCTATCATGATTATCACTTTTCCTAATGCATTCACTAATGTTCTTTTGAATATACAAGACATTGTCTAAAATGGATTGAGATAATACCGATAATTTTGAGTAAGTACGAAAAGCCAAGCAAGTTAAATAAGTCCTCTTATACTCAACAAAAAAAAACATCATTTTACAATTTAATATGTATTTATTTTAAATTGTGAACACGAAGCGGATTAATTATAGATTAAAAAGCGAGCTAGGACTTGCAACCACTTAATAGGATTATTCAATGCTCAAGTGACGTGGCTTTTTCTTTATTTCTTAAAAACGGTCACGAACATTTTACGCTTAAGATTGTCATGGAATGCAAATGGAAATAATGAAATTTAAAATCGATGTGGAAAATATTATTAACGTGATTCTATTATTTTGTTTACCCTACAATTACGAAATGACTCAAATCCTGAGGGACATGATGTATGTGTGCGGATTAGCCAAGTGCTCACGAAAACCCCGCGGGTTCACTTGGCCCCTAATGGTGCCTATGATTTGTCAGTAACAGAACATCTCTAATGAACAATATTTTTACAAATTACAAATACTAAATTCTTAGTAAGTTTTTAGGAACATTTTTTCTTACCGTTAGTCTACTACCTACCAGTGGCATGTAAGAGATTTATGATACGTTGGCCTTAGGAAAATACCCACTTTATAAGCTAATCATGTAAATGGAACGACGTTGATGGTGCCTATTACGCTATTAAACAGTGTCCCAGAGTGTTTGTTGATGATTGGGTAGAAGTAGTAATTTGCGAACATAATAAAAGTCCAGCACGTAACAGCATCGTGGGCTGTCCAACTATTAAATATAATATAAATTTAATTAAATATAATATATAATTTTAAAATAAAATGAATATGTTCACGTAAGCTTGACAAAATTTTACCTTTTTAAAGAGTTTCTGATAAAATTTATGGTTTCAGAAATTTATGAAAATTGGGTTATTGAAAAAAAAAATTACCGATTTTTTAATCATAATTTAAAACTTTATTATAAATAATTGTGATACTTAATGAAAAAAATTAAAAAAAAATATATTTTTTAATAACAATAAGTGATTAAAAGTTGATAAGATTTAAAAAATAGTCACGAGATTCTAAACGTGCCGTGATTGGTTGCTCGTTTGTGACGTCATAATGTTAAATGTTTTCAGAGTAGTATTGACTATCTGTAGCTTCTGTATGTATTTTACGTAAAAACTTTCGAAATAAAGTGCTAAAAACATAATTGTTAAAAAAAAATTTATCAATTATGTGTGACAAAGGATTTATAAAAGCAAATTCTGATAATATACCTAGTGTGGATATATTTATGATCACCGATTTCTTAAAAAAAGATACTCGGTATAGCCGCGGAGGA
>LUGF01016139.1:221036-233561 GCA_001625245.1 Calycopis cecrops | reverse complement strand
ATTAAAAATAACTTTTTAATTATAACGAATATAAAAAAATAAAAATAGTTTTGTTATATAACTAATATATGATCTTTCCATTAACGGCGAAAAAAAAAATAATTCAATAACCCAATTGTTTAGTACAAATGGATTTTTTTGTAATAATTTTGATCTTTTTACATAAATAAGTACCATAGATTTTTGAAGCAGTAGTAGTAGTTCTTTAGGCTCGCTTCACTTGAGGAACACGCTGATTAATGCATGATGAGATCGTTACCAAAATTGTGATCGGGCGAGGCGAACGGAAGTTGAGAGGTGTTAATAAGTTAGTGAAGACGGAAAGAGAGAGAGAGTTACGTATCTTATATTACTGTAGGAGCAAGAAAGAGAAAGTCTGTGCGCACATTATCTATCTCTCGCCGTCTCATCGCTCCATAATATGTTTCGTGTATGAAGTTTTACTTCAGTCTTGTAGTTGAGGTCAAAGCACACACATTTTTTACATATAATATATTTTCACATATTCTGAATGATAAAACGAGAATAAACCGGTTTGTTGGTTCACGGAAAATTAAACTAAAAAAGCGAAGGACCGGCGCAACAGCCCGACGCTGGGTGTCCAACATTAAAAGCCTCAGCTAGTTGATTTTTGTTTTATAAAATGTATTCGTACTGATACTTGATTGTTATATTTTCATATAATACCTATATTTTTGTACCACTTGGAGAAAGTTATATAATCATAATATATGTTTACGTTCCTTAGCATGTATATGATATATATTTATTATAGTTTCCGAAGATTTAATGCTGTCAGATATTTTAGTCTGGGGTACAAATAGAAATCTTTTCTCTTATCTTAGAATCACGTTCACTTACACAAACAACAATACGGATATGCCCAATTTAATAAAGAAGCCCTTTGATATCGAATAGTAATTTTAAGAAAAGGCCTCTATCGTCTACAAAGACGGGTAATTTGAATTGCTAATGGACTCAAACTATGGCAATTTAAGTAGTCACTTTCAAAGCAATTTTCCCTTTATTCTTTTTATCGTTTGTTATATCTGAATAATAAAAGACAACTGTTTACGAATATTAGAATACAAAATTAAGTTATATTCTATTACATTATTGATGTTATGATGTTTTTTCACTGTGATAAAAAATAAAAAAATAAATGGCAAAAATAAAATACTAAATCCCTTTACACCATATCTGAGAATGATCTTACTCCGGCTAATAATAGGAGCGAATTAATGGATAATAATTCATGTTCTTAAAAGGTCATTAAGATTTGCACTTATAATTTGGATATTCTTAAAAGAAATATCGCGACGTAACTATTCGCTTGATATAATTCATAATTAAACCGCATGCGACAGCCCTATTTTTGTATTAGAGGTTAAAAAGCCTGAAGAATGTTGATAATGATGTTGATATACCTTTTTATTATAAAGTAGTGCCTTGGAATTCTTTACATAGATTTTTTCCTAAATGACATAAAACGAGAACAAACCGGGTCGTTGGTTCACGGTAAATTGAACTAAAAGGTTTTCAAAGCGGAGGGCCAGCGGAAGTGGCCGACGCCGGATGTCCGACTTTAGAAGTCTCAGGTCTACATGTTACATTTTTGTTTTGAAAATACATAATATTGGTATTTTTTACTTATTTTTTTTAATAAATGTATTTTGTACCTATTAGAGCAAAGGATGACCAAGTTGCTGATTGAGTTCGGAGTTTTCACTCGCCCCATGAACATTTTTTTTTCAAAATATGTATGTAGTTAGTTGCTAGTTAGTTAGCTTAGTCGCTTATTAATCGCCACATAGGTAAATAGCTTTAGACTAACTTTTTATTCATGTTTATTTTGTTAAATTAAAAAAAAAGCTTGATGAAAACATTTTATTAAAATATATATTTAACATAATTTGTTTAATAAAATATTATATTTAATAATATATTATGTTACCGAAATTTCTTATTTTATATCTTTTATAAATATTATGTTATATTTATCATGATATATATATTTTTTTTCTTGTATACATTTTTTTATGTTCATATTTTTCCGTCAATTGAAAGCCGATTTTCAAAATTAGTTTCCAAGTGAAAAAGGCTTCAGCAGCGTTAGACATGGAAAAAATTTATGAATTAATCTTAGGGAACATAATATTACTTACGCATGTCATACGTAACACTGAAACTACACGTCTACACTACACGCGTAGCGTAGACCCTCGTAGCTATCAAAAGTCATGCTCGTAGTATATTAACGAGTGCCACGTTAGCGTGGCTCCTTTTCTGTGCTATTGCATTTTAAGATCGTTCAAAATTTGAACTTTTGTCGGCAGTCCCTGAGGTTGTCTGTTTTTCTTATTCGCAAGGGTATATAACAGAGGTGTTCCAGTCGTCGCCAATTCGACATTTAATCTAAAATTAATGGTGACCCCTAAAATTATACACTTTTATTATACTTACTTTTATTTTAGGCCATTTTTTTTATGGTAGGTATAGGAGGGCAAACGAGCAGTCGGAGCCATTTTATACTATATACAGGCTATACAGATGCGCTGCCCACCTTTCTCCTCCCACCTCCATGGGCCACTGGCTACTTCCACACCGCACAAAACGCGACAGCTCACTGTCACTTTATGCCGGTCTCGTGTAAGCGAGAGGTACCCTCCCCGGTCGTGCCGGCCCGATTCGACTGCATGCAAGCATGCAGTGTGGCACTACCTCTTACTAAACCATTTGCATCCATCTCATCATCTTAGGTCGCGATGAGTAAATAATCTAGACTATGGAAGGTGTACCTAATAATACCTATGTGCTCCTTGTAAAATAATTGTTTAACGTAAAGTACACCGACCGAATGTCAAAAATATCACACGATATTGATGTAACAATCGCACGGTGTGCTCTTGCATGTGAAATGAAAACTAAACGTGTAAATAGAGATCTGTTAGCCGTGAGTTTTTGTACGTATTTATCCTAGCGCTACCTCAGTACCTTTGGCAATTAGTATTCCGTCTGTTGTTCACTTTAATTGGATTGTTAGCGTAATTGTTAAACAAGCTTTCTTTATTGTTCAATCCGAGAGCTCTCAAGAGCTTCCATTACAGTATAAGTTAGGAGTAAATTACAAAACAGCATTACAAGAATTTATATTCTATTGTCGTAATATCCTTGCAATAACATAATATTAAAACAAGATGCAATGGTAAAATTTTCATTTTGTGCCACACTGTATGCTTGTAGCCAAATTGGGCCGGCACGACCGAGTAGGTCCCGCTCGCTTACAGGAAAATGACAGCTGTTCTGCCGCGTTTCGTGAAGTGTAAGTAGCCGGTGGCCCATGGAAATGGGAGGAGAAAGGAGGGCATCGCATATCTATAGCCTCTGTGCGGATGTTAATGGGCGTTGATAGTCATGAAAAGGGTTCCGTCCCCTATACAATTTTTCCCCCCTATACAATAAAAAATTTAAAAATGGGTTTTAATAACATGAAAATATTATAGCATCTTGTTTTAGTATTATTAAATGTCTATGAATGCAATAAGATATATTTTTATATGTTATACTATGCATTATATTTTCAATCATGTTAAAAAATATTCAGTGTTTCGAACCTCAAAAATAAATGGAACCCTTATAGGATCCTTTTGTAATTCGTTTGTCTGTTTTGTAGCTTACGATTGCACATCCATAAAGCGCACAAAACAACGACACAGTTAATATACAAGTCTGAGTTAATTCAAATAAATTCAATGGAACAGTTTGGTTTTTGCTTTAGAAACTAACACTGTTTACTTTCAAATGCGAGATGGGTTTTACACAAAGTTTCATACGTTCCTGCGTTAAAGTTAAAATTAAGAGCTCCTGGCGCTATTAAATCTTTTCAGGGAATAATATGGTATAATAATCTACTACTAAACTATAGAATACGTGTTCTGCGCTCTCTTGGGGGTGTATTAAATATTCTATAAGGATATTATTAAGGCTAGTAAAAATGTGAAGGGTATCTTTTCATATATTTTTATTGCATAGAATATGTATAATGTTAGGAGGAATAATAATAATGATTAATAATAATTATTATTCTTATTATCTTACTGTCGTTGTTGATAATTTCTATGTTTAGCCTTCGATAAAACATAGCTTTTTTCCCTTACAAATTTTAAACGATTTCAAAATACCGCTTGCTGCTTCGTATATCCGAATGCTTAAGCGAGGTAAGAATTTCAGTGAGAAACATGCGGTTGTGGATTTCTGGACGTCGGTGATGTCGGTAGAACTTAGAATATTGAATAGGAGCTAGGAGCGCGCCACACAGAGTGTTTAATAACATTTTACACGACTGGACCTGAATACTCTACAGATTTCAAATAAATGTATCTATAAATATGTACTTAAAATTTACATGACACAATTTGATAAATACTGGAAATAATAATATTTGTTTTGGCATGGGTGTAATCTATTTTACTTCTAGATACATTTAATTACATGAAGATTAGAGTCGATATAACCTGGTAGTCTTACTATATTTTACAAGAGTGTGGGTTTGTTTGTGTGATGATATTGTGCTAGAAGAGCAATATTAATATTTTAATGAAGCCGTGATTATATTTTGTACAATATCTCGAACAAAGTCCAACTTATAATTAGTCTAAAACTTGTTATAGTACAATTATAACTTTAAGCAAGTTAACTGATTTTAGTTACTGCTTAATTCAAGTCACAGATGGGATATGCAAGTGTATTCCTTTTTTTCCACTGGACTAAGAGACCACTTTTTTGGTGACCATGTGATCGGTTCTAGATAGGATCTGATGCAGGACTCGCGGCACATTAAATAAAACCACGGTGAGTGCTATATGTTCTGCTTTTGGAGGAGTGACCCGTAACTTTTAATCATCAGCCCACCTCGGCGGCTAGTTCGAAATCACCTCAACAAAGGTCCTTCATCTCAGAACAACCGCACTAATTTCGGGACAGATTAACTAGGTGATACTTCTATCCACACCCCGTGTCTAAAAGCACAGCAGTACTACAAAAGCAGATTGTTTATAAAAGAAGAAATTTTTACATTACATAATTATTTTAAATGGCTGCTACGGCAACTTACTTACGACTAAAATTGCGATGTAGATATAAAAATAAACGGAAAGGGCACAGACCGTCGAGCCATTACGAGATTAAAACGGGCACACCTGTAAACTGCAACAAAACCACAACACTATTCGTACTAAATAGAATTACATTTTTATGATTCACAATAAAGGCTTGTCGTTTAGTAAACTTTGAAGTGAAAATTGGCGGAAAGACTGGCGCATAATAATTACAATAATTTGCATAATAACCACCATTGCAAACTAAAACGCTAGCTGTGCTTATCTCTATATTTGATGTATCTCATCAAATCGCTCATTTATTACCAGTACAATGAATACAATGAACTATAGGAAATGTTTCTATAAAGGTGTCAATTTCAAGGCTTACACATTTTTAGCGTTAGCAAATCATTATTTTTATAAAAAAACACTTCTTCAAAGAAGAGCAGAAAGAGTAAGCTCTTTCTGCTCTTTTGTAATAATATGTAAAAAAGACACAAAGAATAGCCTTGTCACGCATCGGGTAAATTTGTTTGACAATGGGTATTTAATTTTCCATATCAAGCAACTTAAATTTTTATTTTTTTTAAAGGTACTGCAAGATATAGAAGATTAATGTTAATGACTGTATACTATAAAGTAGCTACAATTGTACATTATACATCTACAGTGGCTTGAGCTTACCATAGGGGCTCGCCACTCATATCGATGAAGCTGCACTGACCTTCAGTCTCAGCATATATTCTATCTAAAAAAAAAAAAAAATATACAACTTTAAAAGGCTATTCACCGGTGCTGGTGCGACGATGATTTTTGTAAGTGACGAAAAGATAAACACAAATTCAATGTATCAATATAATATATTATTAACAGTACTGTAACGCCTGCTCTGGATAAATTGGAATGGCGTAGCTCGGTAGATGGAACAGGGTTCACTATATTGTTGACTGTCCCTATAACTTTGCCAATCTGGCTTAATAGGTGATAAAATAATATACTTGGTTACTTATACGTTTATTTATAATCACCTCTAATTAAAACATAGATTTACTTAAGGTTCCCTTCTCTAACCATTCATGCTCATTTTAATATATATCTTCATGGCCCTCCGAGGTGCCTTGCAGAAGAATGATAAAATCTTACATTGTCAAGAAAAATACAATTCAAATCCGTTCCTTTTTCCGAATTCTACACAGCTATGTTTTTTATATCAAAAAAACATATCTTTCGTGCAGGTTTTATTGTCCGTTCGTTCAAACAGTTACTATAATATAAAAATTAATTTATATTCCTATGTTATCATAACGCTAAGCATTACAGTACCTATAGTGGCTGAATTTGTACAATGAAAAATGTGCATCAGACACGCAGGTTACCGCACATATTTTATTTACATTTACTTAAACATATACGATGGTTTTTAAGTAACAGAAAAGATTAACTAAAAATTCATTGCATCAATATAAATTGTATCAATATATTGTTACCACTGGTAGGTGGTGGTGGTGGCTGAGTTTTTACGATGAAAAATGTGCAGCAGACACGTAGGTTGCCGCACATTTTTCATTACCATTTACTTATACATTGTTGATAAAAGCGAGAGGCACTAAATTAAATCACGTATACTATTTAAATCGTTAAGAGAAGTTTACGAAAAAACTTATTTCAAAGAAGTACGAAAATACTTATTTCAAAGAAGTTACATACCTTAATAATTAAGAAAAAATGTTAACAACCTTTGCACTGACATTTTTTTGGTAACGCACTCTGTACGCACGTTTCACAGGCGCTCAACCGAGTACAGTGTCGGGCTCGCAAACGGGGATACACTAACGACTAAATCCCTGCGGGTGCCTTCAGCAGCTTTTATTTGAAGGCTCCGGATCTGCAAGCAATAGGAGCCCTCCAACGACAGGCTGGTCTCAGGGAGACCAGACTTCTCCTTGGGAACTGTCCGTACTAAGAAGTGGAACCGTGCAATGAGGTCAGGTTCCCATCCTGACTCCTGGCCCCAGTACTCCAAAGGAGGATACCACCATGTCCATGCCATGCCACCATATAGTAAGAGACAGTGCCACACTGAAGCTGAAATCGTGTAAGTAATCGGTGGCCCATAGAGGTGGGAGGAGAAAGGAGGGCAGAGTCTCTGTACAGCTACTATGCGGATGTCCATAGGCGTCGGTAGTCATGAAAGTTGCTCCGACTATACCATAAAAAAGGACACATCCGAATTCGAACCCGCAAGTTGTCCTATCCACACCGCCATCTGCTGATTCAGAGGGCCGGGTGGAGAACCCTCCAGCTGAGTTGCCGTTCGTATGGCCTCTCACCACAAGCCTGTACGGTATAACCCTTGAGGATTACAGACACACGCGAGCCCTCCCTCCACCACGACAAGGTGTCAGTATCTTCGGGAATGAACCTTTGCACCGACTTGTCTTGACAGTAATTTTTATAGTGTAGCCTGTAAATGATATACTAAATATGTGGTTTCATTTCATTCTTCTCGGTTTTATCAACCTTATATAGTTACTACTTAAACAGTCTATTTATCCTAAGTAAAACTAACTGAAAATATTTCTAGTAGGTATATTTAAAAAGGAGGAAACCATTAAAACTACATTACTTGCCTGCTTTACTGCGTCTTTCTACAATATATTTTATCGGCATATAAAACTGATACCCGCAATAAAATCAAGTTATCTAAGGCGTGTAAAATTGAGTGCCTGCTACTGGAACATATTATACGTCTTAATACATATTGACTACTTTCTAATATAGACATATTTATTAATATAAAGACGTATTTTATTGCACCTTTGATGACTATAAAATAGTTATCGAGTTGTCATTCATTTGTCAAAAATTTTAGCAGTAGGTAGGTAGTATAATACCTACTCCAAAAAACAAAAGTGAACTAATGATTAAACCTAGTTATAGTTCATATTTAATACGCACAATAATATTTATTCAAATATAAGAAAAACAATTGACTATTCCTTTATTATAATAAATATAGTCAGGTTTCAAAGTTGATTGCATGAGGGATTTAATTCTGAACCAATCACGTCTTTGCATCCGCACTGCTCGTTATGAAATGTTCTTCTCCATCTTTAGATTTTGAAAGCTAAAATCATTAACTTTTCGATGCCTACCCCGCCAAAAATCTTACCAAAAAGGCCCTCTTGCGTTTAATTTATATACCAAATGAAACGTTAAAAATTAATTATCTGTTTATAAAATGTTAAGTCAAAAAAAAATATTAACATCAAAACAACATTTTACCGGCTGCGCTAAAAGTCATTTAGACAGATCCAGATTTACGAAACTACATAAATGCCTAGAAAACTAAATATGGTGTAAAAATATAATTAAATTAAGATGTTCATTATGTTGTTTAAGTCCTTTATTATCTTTGGCGAATTGTGTATTAAGCCTGTTAAAATTTTTTATAATACTTTATCTTTAAATATATCGAGATGTCATAAGAGACTTTTGATGTTTCATGTACAATATTAATGAAATTAATCTAATAAGCCCTTATAAGATCAACCAAGTTAAAAATAAATGAAAAACAAAAACATTAGATAAACCATGCCATCGGTTAATTTGGATAAGAGCAATTAATTTTAAGCACCCCACGTCGTCCCTTCGATCCTGAACTATATTTTAACACAAAGCCTGTAACATCTTACAGGCTTTGTGTTAAAATTGTAAAAAGAATATGTTGATTTAATATTTCCAATGAGTGCATTTACGTAAAGCCCTAAACCGAAACATTAACATAAGTGTCAACCCTACGAGACTAGCCAGATAAGCTAAGAAAAGATCGTTGGAGGTCGTATTATACATACGAAAGCCCCTAGCTTATAGCTATCACATAAGTAGTATTATGCTGTTAGAATTCGTAACGATGTAATAGTTGTTAGTATTTTTTTATAGCAAATATTTACTACAAAAACATACTAGCATCGCAGATGACCAATCCCGATTTCTCATTTTATGATGAAGGTTATCGCTGGATTGTAAACACGTTTTAATATTATTAATAGTAAATAAAGCTGTACTTATTTTTTTTTTATATCCAACTGTAAATATCGTTTTTGTTTAATGACCTTTAAACTTCAAAAAATATTTCTAATAATACCTTAAATATGAAAATTTATAAAAATATACCTAGAGAAACAAAATTCTGATAATGGTTGCCATTGTCCCCGGTATGCAAATACACTGGGCTGTCATGGCGTTCCCTTTAATTTCCGGCTATCTCTGTATATTTCGCTGTTTTATTAAATCTCTTTCGTACACAATTTATTCCGCTATGTAAATGGTTGTTTTATATAGATTTTTTTCTCCTAAATTTAGTTTTTCTCGTTTTAATTACTTTCTATAATATACTATTTATGAAAATAAAATGAAAAAGTTTTTATTCAATATAGAATTACAGGAATTACTTTTTGAACGTCAACAATTAAATTTACCACCGTTATGCTTACCTATTTGAGGCAATAAGAATTTTTATATTTTAAGTTTTGGTTAGTTTTATAAAACGGTTACTATTTATAATTATTATTTGTAAAAAAAGGAGATACGCCGTAACTTTATTTTGCCTTTGCAACGTAAGCAAAGTTTTAATGCCGAAAGCGCAAAGGATTATACGATTTCATTTAATATTTTATTTAATAATATATAATCGGTGCAGTTTCTAATGTGCATTCAGGTGAATAACGTTGAAAGACGATGTTCAAGATGATATTCATTGACATTGCTCGTGTTGGGATATGCAGACCCACAAAAACCGCACGGAAAAGTGTTTTGGCGTCACTACAAGCTAGTGTTGTTATGTTTTGTGCTGGATCGATTCGGTTTGCAATACAAAATTATTTTACAATGATAATCATAAACCTTTGATACTAATAATAATATCCAATATAAATACTCTTATAACATAATATAACCAAAAAATATTACTGCTTATAATATAATATTTTGCTCCAAGTATATACACAGGGGAGCCATTCGGCTCACACCCGGCTGAAATAACTGTCGTATAACGGTGATATAAAGGTTCGTAGAGCCAGGTGACTGGAGTAATGCCGTGCATAGATCTGATTTAACTAGCTACGGAACTGACACTGTTGGAGCGGCCGTATTTCAAAGAGGACTGACAAGTCGACGTGTTACATGTTTCATAGCGTATTATCGTGACAAAACTGTGTTTCGCTCTTAAGGACGGGGAATTTTTTTGGCGTTTGGAAATTCTATGGCGTTTTATGTTGTTTGTGACTATTGGCACATGCATAATGGCATTAATGTGGTCAACAA
Source organism: Calycopis cecrops (assembly GCA_001625245.1). Lineage (NCBI taxonomy): Eukaryota > Metazoa > Arthropoda > Insecta > Lepidoptera > Lycaenidae > Calycopis > Calycopis cecrops. Next base: position 223,137 of record LUGF01016139.1, on the reverse strand, counting down.
TAATCAAAATCACGGTCAATTTTCGCAGCCGAATTCGTCCGGGACGATTGTAGGTAGTAGTAGTAGATGCATCCCGCCTACAGGATAACCTCTAAAGTGACAGCTATGTGGTTATATCTTGCGGCATAATATTGCATCTACTTTGCAAATTTTAAATACATACAAGTATTTATTAAACACATAGCAAGAACAACAAACAAAGAAAAGCCATGTAATTATAATCCTTGTATTGTTCGCTGACGAAAGTTAATTTAATTCTCTTATTGTACTCACTACAGTTAAACTTATCTTGATGATTTCAATCCAGCTTCAAACGCCTTATTGCCTTTCTGTGTTACAGCATTTTCTCTTCTTAATCTTCCTTAAAAATATTGTTGGAGCCTAAATATGTAAGTAGGAAATAAGAATATAATGATTGAATATTGTATTTTGTGCTGAAGTTATTTAGTCCTTTTTTATAAAGGCTGAATACAGCGATGTTGTGCCAAATGAATCTGTGTATATATTCTTATAGACTTGACTGGAGTTTACTCAAACTAACACGATTTCGAAGTAAATGGTAGGCCAAAACGCGACGGAAGCGCAGAACAGACTACGTTTGATCGATCACTGTGCACAAGATTTTACACTTCGATTTTTTTAATACGGTACGTATGCCTAAAATAATTTCAAGGTTGCTCCTTTAAACAGAAAACTACAGTTCTTTATAAGCTACTATTACGTATGAGATTTTAATTTATTTTTAATAATATTATATTCTTAATTTAAAAATATTTATAATAAAATTTTAAAACATAAAATTTTATTATAGTTCCCAAAGCTACCTCCCATCTTCATCCATTAGCTCTATTCAATTTTTTAATTTGAGCTCTATCTGTAACATAGCAGTAGTTTAAATTTAACTTGCAAGGTCAATTATCGTAAAACATTGGGATTTAAAAAAACAATTATTTTTTATTTTCAGAATCATAATTATAAGTAAACAAGAATGACTACCAACTATGTATAAAACCAATAATAAGCATATACTAAAACAATGAACAGAGTCGATGTTTCAACAATAAATAATGATAACTAAAATATTACTGGTGGAATTTCGCTCTGCAATTTATCAAACTTTCAAACCCACGTTCTAGTTTAAAGTTAGTAATAATTTAGTTACGGTTAATTTTACATAAATCAGCAATTTCACAGGCCTCATTTCCGTTATGAAGTAAATTACAGTTTGCTTTTTATAACCAAAATATTTTAATCTTCTAAAATATAATTGAGATTAAAAGAATGAGTTAATAGAGTTTAAAAGCCAAAAAAGCAACGCATCTGCGAGGACCTCTGGTGTTGTGTCATCAATCGATCATCAATTAATTTGTAACTTGACCGGATTATTCGTTTCATCATCATCATCATCATCATCATGATTCATATATATATTAACACTAGGTTGAAAAACAAGCGTACTAAAATGATAGCGTGTGGTCAGATGGAAAAGTCAAAGACATGTAATACACATGTAATAAAATTATAATTAATTAACCTTTATATAATTATATCTAAATTAAATAATAAGACAAAAATTAAACTATAATATAATATATTAATTAAACTATAAATATAAAATAAAATATTATGTTGTATGTTTTTTATAAAATTGTAGGGAAGGAATGTTAACGAACTGGCTCAATAGTGAAAATAAAATATAAGAATTTTCATAAGCTTTATTAAGCGGATCAATAAATCGAAGCACGTTCTGTGAACATTGTTCTGAACACTTGTTAGATAAAATGAAATTAAAAAGAGACCTTCAATATGAATTCCATAATCAGATTTTCAAGTGAGTTTTCATATTTTTTACCATTTTCTTATAAAGTTTAGCGCTTTTTCTCTGAAAGTAGAGTTAAGCTATTTTACTCAATAAATAGAGTATTTCGAAGTAAAAGGGGAATCTTAGTCACTGACCTCTAGTTGTTATTATAATTACGGTAAGGTAATAAATCAAAATATAATAATCACTAACGTAACATTAAAAATGAAATAAATAAATATATAATCACAAGGTGTATATTATTTTAGACGAGCAATCAAAGCCATTTGACTACCGAAG
>LUGF01016139.1:166756-217146 GCA_001625245.1 Calycopis cecrops | reverse complement strand
TCATTTCAATCCAGCTTCAAACGCCTTATTGTCTTTTTGTATTACAGCATTTTCTCTTTTTAATCTTCCTTAAAAAATTGTTGGAGCCTAAATATGTAAGTAGGAAATAAGAATATAATGATTGAATATTGTATTTTGTGCTGAAGTTATTTAGTCCTTTTTTATAAAGGCTGAATACAGCGATGTTGTGCCAAATGAATCTGTGTATATATTCTTATAGACTTGACTGGAGTTTACTCAAACTAACACGATTTCGAAGTAAATGGTAGACCAAAACGCGACGGAAGCGCAGAACAGACTACGTTTGATCGGTCACTGTGCACAAGATTTTACACTTCGATTTTTTCATACGGTACGTATGCCTAAAATAATTTCAAGGTTGCTCCTTTAAACAGAAAACTACAGTTCTTTATAAGCTACTATTACGTATGAGATTTTAATTTAATTTTAATAATATTATATTCTTAATTTAAAAATTAGTCTTAATTTAAAAATATTTATAATAATATTTTAAAACATAAAATTTTACTGTAGTTCCCAAAGCTACCTCCCATCTTCATCCAATAGCTCTATTCAATTCTTAAATTTCAGCTCTATCTGTAACATAGCAGTAGTTTAAATTTAACTTGCAAGGTCAATTATCGAAAAACATCGGGATTTAAAAAAACCGATGACTTAAAAACCAATTATTTTTTATTTTCAGAATCATAATTATAAGTAAACAAGAATGACTACCAACTATGTATAAAACCAATAATAAGTGTGTACTGAAATAATGAACAGAGTCTATGTTTCAACAATAAATAATGATGACTAAAATATTACTGGTGGAATTTCGCTCTGCCATTTATCAAACTTTCAAACCCACGTTCTAGTTTAAAGTTAGTAATAATTTAGTTACGGTTAATTTTACATAAATCAGCAATTTCACAGGCCTCATTTCAGTTTTGAAGTAAATTACAGTTTGCTTTTTATTACCAAAATAGCAGCAATATTTAATTAACTGCATAATAAAAAAACAAAATACAAAAATTCCAAAATTTGTGACTACTATAGCAAAATTTGTGAGTAAGAGTCGCATAATTTTGAAAAAATGTTATTTATCCCACTTTTTTTTAAAATTCAAACCAAAAAAAATAAAAATAATTTTTTTGAATAGCCCTCAAGAGGGGGCATCGACCGGTTCCGGTATATCCATTTTTACGCCACATCCTGTATATTACAAAAAGTTAAAATATTATCGTGTATGTTTTTTATAAAATTGTAGAAAGGAATGTTAACGAATTGTCTCAATAGTGAAAATTAAATATAAGAAATTTCATAAGCTTTATTAAGCAGATCAATAGTGGTTAATAAATCGAAGCACGTTCTGTGAACATTGTTCTGAACACTTGTTAGATAAAATGAAATTAAAAAGAGACCATATACCTTCAATATGAATTCCACAATCAGATTTTCAAGCGAGTTTTAATATTTTTTACCATTTTCTTATAAAAGTTTAGCGCTCTTTCTCTGAAAGTAAAGTTAAGCTATTTTACTCAATAAATAGAGTATTTCGAAGTAAAAGGGGAATCTTAGTCACTGACCTCTAGTTGTTATTATAATTACGGCAAGGTAATAAATCAAAATATATTAAGTAACTTACGTAACCTTAAAAATGAAAATAATAAATATATAATCACAAGCTGATGTGTGTTATTTTAGACGAGCAATCAAAGCCATTTGACTACTGAAGACATTTACATCCATACGATTAATGGTTATGCACACGCGTAACCCTTCATCACCCCATCTCACCCACGAGTCTCCCCGCTTGTACTATGTTCATTTGGCAACTTACCTCTTTTATCAATATATGTTGATTACGTACTATAATATTGTCTTTATAAAATAAATGCATTTGTAAATGACAAGTTTATGCCAAAAATTTGGATGCAAAAGTAAAATTATTACTCTAACTTGTTACCCTAGTAATAATAAAACCAGCAATTTTGGACCGCCTGTATCACATGAGAATATAACAAAAAGTTTTTGCATAAAACCAGATAAAACAAGTCTAATTCCGGCACAATATCATTTCCGAACTTGTTTCTATACGCCCTTGTTAAGTGAATGTATCCAAGGCCCCGTCTCTTTTTGCAATAAAAGTTAAGTGTCATGTAGCAATCCGTTCTTTTTGCCTACCCCAATAGGTAACGCAGGTATCTCGTACTGATTAACAGATTAGATAAAATATATTTTTTTTGAACAATAACAACAAATCTCTGCACCCTACCGGGTTAGGAAAAATACCGTATGCTGAACGAATTAAATCAACTCATCGCAATAAAGTAAAGCTCTTTCCCATTAGGCTAAAATAAACCGTAGTAATTGAGTTTGGATCGCTTTAATGATTTAACGACTATGTTTGCTTTTACTGTGTAAACGGTAATCCATTTAAATGTAGCATTTTATCCAGATTATTCCTCTATAAGTTTTTGATGGCGAATTCACGACCTTTAACAAATTCGCAATTATTTTCAATATAACGTGTTCTAAAATATAGTTGATGGAATGTATTGTCACTTCTTGATAGAAAATCATATTATATTTTGATTGAATAATATCCTTTTTTATACTATTTCCACCTTTTATTATTTTAAATCACATTATTCTATGTAATTGTATGTGTGTGTAATGTGATATGAATTAACAAAAAGTAGAAATAGTAAAAAAGTACATAGGTATATTATTTGACCATGGATGCAACAATGCCATTCTCGTATGTTTGCCTGTTTTATTCATGCGTACAATCAATGAATAGAGACAAATTAAGTCTAGATCGTGATGCCTCATTAGCACTACGTATGGGACTGAGAAGATGAAAGGGATAGATCCCTTCAAAAGCACATAAAAAAGCGGGTGTCTCGGGACGCCCTTTATTTAGGTTACGTGATAAATTAAACTAATCTAAGTTGAATGATCTATATAATATTGCAATTGTTTAAGACGAGAAAAGCTTTGGTTATTACTGGAAATTGGCGCCTTTCAAACTCTTATTCTCTCCTACTTTCACGTACGGAGGACGCTGTGGCTAAAATTGCGAGAAGAGACGTCTGACTACCATTACCGAATGCGAGAAATAAAAAAAGAAGAAAAAAATATTACATTGAATTCTAAACTCTATTTTGGAGGATATTAGGATTTATTCTTTATATTTCTGTCTTACTCATAAGTTTTTTTTTCTTTTTATAGTATAAGGAGGCAAACGAGAAATCGGAACATTTCCATGACCAACGATGCGCAACGCCCATAGACATCCGCATAGATGTTATAAAGATGCGTTGCCACTCTTCCTCCTACCTCTTACAAATAGTGATTGTTTTTATTATATTCTACATACGTTTAATTTTATTTCACGATAACTATTAAAAGTAAGAGGTAGTGCCATGCTGAACTTGTACCTTTTCTACCTTCGCGCATAATATGATACCAACGGTAAGCGACAGCTGAGCTAATGAGTTTCCACATAGTAATTATGTGGATGTAAATGGACGTAATGGTAGTCATGAAAAGATAACGCTGGCTCGTTTGCTTATTCATATTAAAAAAAACAACGCTGTTCCTAAAAGTAGTAATCTTGATTTCGTGAACGAAATAAAATAATATACGGTGACCGATACAATCAGGAATAAGGCTTCACTCGGTCAGACTGATAATGATTTGCGGGTGAATTGATGGGGGCTATCGGCGGATTTCTCTTTCGTCTCTAGCTGCTTGCATCAAGTGGCTTTCTGTTATTCACAATAACATACATCTAAAGATCTGTAAGCCAAAAATTCATTGGCCATCGACACTTGGTAATTTCATGACCAAGCGTCATCATCACTTCGGTTCTTCGGTTTTATTGTTCTTGGATTGTGGATAAAAATAATAGACTCTCACAAGTTAATATATTTAGGTATTATATCAAATACCTAAAACTAAAAAAAAAAGTTTAAATGTATTTTAAAACCAAAATGAAAATTATAAAACGAAATAACTCTAACTAATAAAGCCAACGATATGTTTGAAAAGACAAAGATGTCGAACCAAAGAGGTATTTAAAATATTTTCTTTTCTCATCAAGTATGCGGCTATGCTGTTCAGAACGTGGTCCCCGCGCAATGAAAATATTTATTAATATTATGTAATAGCTACAATTCTCAAAAAAGCCCGAACAGTATGGTGCAATGGCACCCTCGGAGCCGCTTTTACCGTTAACAACGCTTCAATATCATGAAGTCCAATTCTGGGGCACTTTACGAGTTCGTCTAAGAGGAAACGATTGACGAAAATTGCCTCATGAACCATAAATAAATTAAAAATAGTGTTTTTTTAGTAAATATAATATTAGTAGTACTACTGTCACTTGCTCTGAGGAATTTCTCGTCAAACATCTGTCAAACCAAGAATGGTTGGTGCTAAAATATTCGTTAATAAATATTTAACTAATTTATAAATTAAATATTGCTACACGAAAATTTATATCGAGTTGTCAAAATTCGTTTCATTGAATAACCAGTACAGAAATACCGATTCGATTTCGAACTCTACGTTCATATTTGCAAACGTACGCTAAATAATAATTTGATATTAATTGTGCTGTGTAATCCTTTATTAAAATTTTGATAATAATTTATTGTTTTGCTTAGAATTCGAAGCATATTATGTAACAATATTTGATATTTCAGAAATTTATTTAATAATAGCCGACGCCCGCAACGTCGTTTACGTGAATCCGTTTTTTACCGAAGTCGGTTAAAAAGTAGTGCATGTTGCATGGACTATCTGATACTGAAACAAATTTTCAAATCGGACCAGTACTTTACTTTCATTAGCGCGTTCAAATAAAAAAAAACTAACTCTTCGGCTTTATATTATTAGCAGTAGTAGTTATAGATACGTAGTAAACCTATTTGTTTATGAATTTGTTTGTACATTACCTTTATATTTAAACTGTTGCTACATTGTGCCGAATCAAGCCAGCGTATACAGAAATATAAATATCTATGACATAATGGCGTCGTACTATATAATATGTGGTTTATCCTTTCGTGTATAGTAAGTACCTCGTTAAGTACTGTAGTGTATGAATCTTTATATACATATCTAGTCTAGCCATAAGTAATGTTACAAAGAAAAAATAAATTTGATTGCAAATAACCTTTATTACTTTTATAGAGTATTAGTTTAATACACAAATATAAAACAATTAAAAATATAAAAAGCTTATTCGAAGTGGTCTCTATTCGCAGCAATACAGTCCTTTAAGTGGCCAGTTATCTATAGAAGGAAGCATTCTTTCCATGGGGGAATCCTTCACTACAGATGGTAAGTGCCAAGGTATACAAAGCTGATAATAACAATGAGCATTAAATTAAACCACAAATACTAAAAGTGCCTACAGCTAACACGAAATTTGAAAAAAAAAGTTAACGACAAGTAGGTATACGAAAAAACTTTTTCAAACAAGTTAAATAGCGACAAAATGTAATCGCGCTCACGTACCGGCTCGTATAGCAAATGGTTACTAAGGTAAATAAAACATTGAAGAAGACGATTAGTGGTCCACGAATGTGATTATGATTGTGATAGAAACAGACAATATTAAAAAAAAAACTACACAATAACATTTCATTTAAAAAAAATGAAAAGCAATTAAAAGGTAATACAATATCCGTTAGCTAGTGGGCCGGTGCGAGATAAATTTATTTATATTTATCAGTGACATTGAGTGCAACCTTCCTTTGTTAAGTTAATGGAAAATAAATCCTTAACAGCAGACTTTCCACAAATAATTTAGGTAGAATAAATTAAAGTTCATAATAAATTCTGACAAATTGGACGAGCATTCAGAAATGGCCGTTACCCTGCAATACATCATTTCTTTTATTTGTTTGCCGCTGAACAAAATTCGTTATGAAAGACTGTTCGGAAAATTATTTCCTTTGTCGCGTCGTAGTGTGTTGTGTATGTATTGTTCCGTTTTATGTTTTTATTTTTTTGGAGTTTATGTTTCGAATTGGTTTATCACATTATTAAAAATCAGTGTTGGGTTAATAAAACAAACTAATTATAGAAAGTACCTCGATGACCGATATTGTAATACATTTTTATTAGGTTCACTAGATATTAGCAAAGATTTTCTTTAATTTATAAGTAGTAATAGAGTTTAGTACACGGAGGAAAGCTCGTTTTGCTTCTTTGTTTTTCTTCTTCTCGTAGGCCATGGTCCATGAATAAATGGTGGTAGATTTTTTTTGTATGTACCGTCATAATTTAAAATTTCCTGCCGCAGGACATGACACTGACAAACCAAGTGGCGGGTAAAATTTAATGGTTCAGGCAGAGAGCTTGATACTGCTCCATCCTGCGAGTTCGATTTGTAGTAATAGTAATGGGACTGGCAATCAATTGTGTATGTGAAATAAATAAATAATAAAAAATACAAATTACATGAAAACACGTTTCGTGTTCAATCTAAAATGAATTATCGTGATGTAAAATATTTTTATCATTTTTCTCTCGTCTGTCACACAATTAAACTGAAGTTACTTAGACTTAAATACAATCACTAAACTGAAATTTAAGTGATAATTTTTAGCTCTCTGCGACCACAAAGACGTCTAATTGTCCTTTATAACGCTTTAATGGCCTTGGTTGAAAGAGTTCACCCCTAAAAGTAATTTATGTGACTTTGAAGCTGTGAAGCAAGTGGCTGTTATTTGAGAGATAATCCTACTTAAGAATGTTGTCAATTTTTCTACAGATACAATGGGCGCTTCGGATACATATATTTTGTCAGTATATACTCCTTCGCCTTTTCTCATATAATTTACCTCGACTCGGTCGGTGATGAACCACAGAAAACTCGTATAGGTGTATCACTCTTTATTACCAAGTTTAGACATTTTAGATAATTTTGGCTCATTATATTTCCTTTTTTTTAATAGTTAATGCTAGCCTATTTAATCCCGACATTTCACTATTCAGGAAATTGTATAAAGTGGCTGTTGCTAATTCCGGAGTCCACATATTCACGGTACAAGTGTTATTCCAGCAAATTGAACCAAGATAGGTTTATATCTCTCCTATTGAAATAGGGGACTAAAGAACAGGAGAAAAGAATGATAAGCTCATAAATAAAGGCTATTAAATAGTGCAAATAACCCCTCCTCTATGGACGTGCCACCGTTTCAAAAAGCGGCCTCGGATAGCGCTCCAATGGGTACTGGATATATTTGGTATGTATAGCACCGGCTATAGGTACCCGTTGATTAAAGTTTATACTAATACTGCAAAATGAATACACAAATATTTTGTATTTAACAAAATAAAGTTAGATAATAAATATTGCTAGGAATAAAGAGGCAGTGTAATGTTAATAGAGTATTATAGCTGGTAATCTTACTTCTTATTTTAATTTATCTTTTAATAATGTAATAATATGTAGGCATGCATTAAAATCGATAATTTGCATACGAATACTATACGTCCAGGGAATAGCGGCAGAGGAAAGACTAATGTGACTTAGTTGCGCTCGCAATCCCGGCTAATAAATACAAGAGATGTGTACAGTATGTGATTTTGTATTTTATGTATGTGCTTGTTATGTAAAATGTTAACTACTAAACTGTACCTAGGAAACTATAGATATCATTACGTAAATCAAATATTTCTAACCAAAAATAATAGACCTGTTGAATTTATTCAACACTGTACTTTTTTAATACTATTTATAATTTCCAATATAATGCAATTTTCGAGAAACGTCATTTTCATTATATTATATATATATATTCAAGTACTAGCAAAGCTGATATTAGATATGAGTATTTGAAATTAGTAGCAAATACATTCACAATAGATAAGGAAATATTATTTGTTTAGGGCAATTATTCCATTGTTTCTGCATTTAGTCACGAGTACAATGGTTGGCCTTCTGAATGTTACATCGACCGAACTTCTCAAACAATTTATACAATTACCGTCATGAAACAAAACGGAAGCTTTGAAGAAATGAAAATAAATCAGCAAGTCGTGGGAATTCAGTTTAACGTTGTTTAACGGAGATCATGAATAATAATAAAAAAAATGTGATTACGTAGCAGATATTTTATTTTTTTATATATTCTACGAGAGCCCATGGAGGTGGAAGGAGAAAGGGGGGCAGCGCATCTGTGTGTCTATGGGCGTCGGTAGTCATGAAAATTGCTACAACTGCTCGTTTACCCCCCATACCATAAAGAAAAAGAAATGTTTTGTTATTTTACCACATGATATCGCAAAATGATAGCTATGACGTCGCATTTTATGAGTTTCACGCGTTTTCAATAGCCCTGTCATAAGTAAAGCACAGTCTTTAAAAACTATTTATAAATTTTATATTTTAATTTTAAATTCCTTTAGGGAATGGTAAATATTGCGAAAGGCGCAGGTGACACTACGGGGCTCATTTATTATAATATTAGTACTTTTATTAATTAATGGTGTCATATGGGTTTCAACTGTATAAATATGACTTCGATCGAGTAGTTATATAACAAATTTGTTTCATCTGTAATAAATGTTAGTTTAGGTGAACGACGCCATTTTCAAAGATTTCTCAGGATAGAATAATTACGTAATAGTAGTTTATGCAACTGTCGTATAATGAAGGGTGTTAAAACTCGAGTGTGTCTATGAAACGAGCGAACGCGAGTTTCATAATAGTAACACGAGTGTTTTAATACCCGTGTTATATGCAGTTGCATACACTACTTTATTTTTACTAATGCAATTAATCATTAATCAAACATTGCGAAAAATTAAATTCACACGTACGTGTATTATCACAGCGAACTTGCCGCCATTAAAATCTAACCAATGAGAGCGCAGCTGCAGCGCGCGCAGGGCCAATCAGGAGAGAGCGCGCGCTGTTAAGGATTTTGACATAAGGATCTCCCACCAGCACAATGTTATAATGAGATTTTACGATATCGATTTGGATATTATAACATCATGTCAAATTGCTTAAATTGAGTTTTTTGTTGTCTGAGCTATAACAGTAGTTATTATAAGTCAAGTATTGGAAACATAAGTAGAATGTTACAACATTAGTGTAGATAAAAAATCATATGCCATTCGAACTGTTACATAATATGAATGTCGTAAAAGTTAGCGCATACTAGTAAAAACTGCAAGTGAATGGTGGAAGTGATTAGTGCAATTAGTGTTCAATACTATTTATCTGTTATATTGAGTACAAGTGATTAGTACCAAGTAAATTAAAGTCAAGGAACAGGCGAGTAACGGGAAAGGGCGCGCGCGCGAGATGACTCTACACGCAAAAAAATAGAACTCGTTTGTAATCAATCTACTAAACAAGTTACTAATCAATTGCACTAAAAAGCTGTTATACACGCGTGTTTTCTACTAATCACTAAACATTTGCACTAATCAAAGTATGCACTACCCATTAATGCCAATGAAAGAGAGAAGTCTCACTTTGGTAAGTCAACTTGATCCAAACGTACATTAGCGTAATAACAGAAAAGTATGCATCGCCTTCCTTTACCTTATTCATACTTCATTCCTTTTCTATTTTTTGCTACCATGCAATTTTAAAAAGTAGATGTGACGAAATACGATTTTATTTGAAATTGGTTAAAAACTAATTTCTTTAATTCATTGAGTACCATGTGGGGATTAATAATATAGTTTTTGACTCAATTACGAATCATAGTCCAGGCGTAAATTAAATTGAATCTAATTGATACAAATGGGCATTAAGAGTATTGCTAAGAAATTATGTAACTAGAATATTACCAAGACTGATATCTAGTCGCATATATCAACAACCTTGCAATGTCGATAAATTGCAAGGCTAACTCGAACTACTTGAATTACATACAGTGATCTATTCACAGATAATACACATAGAAGCTAAAGCAATCGCCAACTGCGTGTATCTGAAGTTACAGCGTGATCAAAATTAATGTTCATTACCCGGTGACTGCAGAGAGAATCACGCAAATACGCCTGGGAATTGCGTGACCAACCTCACGTATGAACTTAATGCTTTGAGGCGATCCGCTGAATTCACATTACCTATTAGTGAGCCTAAGATTCTGGTGATTTCAGCAAATATTGAATTCTTGTGAATTGTGTTTGACCGTAGTTATACTTAACCTATAGCATTGAATTTGTCATGAATAAGATGGCACAGTCTCTCATATTTGTTCATAAGATACCATTTGTTCATAGTCTTAAAGTGTCGTCGCTTTTGCCCGCCCTGCAGTCATATTTCGCAGAGGAGGAGAGTAGGAAAGAGGCCAATGCACCTGTTTAACGGTTATGTGGATGTCTATGGACGTGATAGTCGTTAAAAGACTCCGACTGCTCGTTTGACCCCCTATACTATAATAAACAGTCTACACTGAAATCAGAATTTCAACTCAAAAGCCTTTGGTTCTTTAGAAAATAAAAAAAAATAGGCTCCAGTTACTACAAAATGATACCCAATAATAATGTTCATATACGAGTACAACTTGCTACGTGTTGCTGGACCATAACAGGGCCAAGGCAGTGAGCCAAAATACTAAGTACCATTGGCCAACGTAAGAAATATTTAATACATTCCGTAATAACTACTTTAGACTCTATAAGGTCGTTTTTAAAGAGATTTTGAAATAATATTTTTTTAAAACTGTTTCTTGCTCTATTCAATTATCTCTATTTGCAAGGTTATATAATATTATGCTGTAGTATCTTGGGAAGTCTTGGAGCGTCGGACTTAAAATATTAGTCCTTTTTTCTACCGTAATACATTTTATTAGACCTTAATGAATATTATGACAAGACAAAATGTCTAAACCGGCTGTTTCTAATAACGCGTGAAGCTATAAAGAAGGTGAGAGTACTACGAGATACTACTAGAAGTAGGTACTCATCCATTTGTTTAGCCCTATTTGGTTGCAACGCAATGATATTACCACTTAGCAATTAATTTATATTATACTAGCTGTACCGTGCGCGCTTTGCTACGACACGCACAGATTTGCACCAATAGTTTTTATCCCGAAAAAATTTTCCTATAGGATACCATGGGATGATTTTCTATTTTCCACGGGATCAAAATTTACGCGGATGAAACCGCGGGCCGCAGCTAGTATTAGTATAGATACAAACTTGTTTTATTATAAAACTTACACAATAGTAAATAAAAATCTTATTCTCTAATTCTGCACGTAGATAATATTATAAATGGGAAATTGTATACATATATATATTTGTTTTGAGACTTTCGCGTTTGTTACACATTGTGGTTATTTTACGGGTTTTAACAGGTAACCCAGTCGAAACGTCGAGCAAAGGTATATGTTTTAACTAGTACCTTTAATTAGTTTTATCGTGTTAAAACCCGTAAAATAACCACCATATGTATATATATTTGTTACTGTGTACAAAAACTTCAATAAATTTAACATGTTTTCCATGTATATCGTAAATGTGTCGTTTGCAGTAAGATGACCGGCGGCAAAGAGCTCCAGTCCTTATGGTATTAACACAAGCCTGGTCCTGTTTCCACACAGTTTAAGGTTTTGACGTTGCACTTACTTCAAATGCTTCGGCTTTTTAAGAGCGTTTACGCCTTGCGCACGTGGTTTTATGTAATTCATGGGTAATTCAAACCCACACATACGGATCGCCATGTGACTAGCATATATATAATGTTAGTATATTCTATAGTCAAATGCCCTATGATCCACGTACTGAATTGATTTCGTTTGCGACCAGTATTTTAGAGACGTTTTAAAAAATTTACAGAAAAATAATTACTATACAATAATCAAAACTTGTAAAGAATATGCTCTAGTTTATTGGTAATCTATTATTATATTAAATTAAATAAGGTATATCGTCGAAATATACATTTAAAGTTTGACTAAATTTCACATTTTTTTAATTTTAATTTCTCATAGATAAGATACCAAAACCAATTTTTTTTTCTACTAACTATTCTCTCAAGGATCTTATCAAGTGGTTATTATTTTTTGTTAATTATATATTTCAGTACTTTTATGATATTTTGAGCTTCGAAACTGACGCTAAAAGGGAAATTAACAAACCTCTAATAAGTAATAATGATAGAATGCGTACATACTAAATTAATTGAAATATTTTTTCTACTAACTATTTAGACAAGAAAATGCCCTACAATCATTAGTATGTAACATATAATATAAGATAATTGGTTCATGAATTTAAGGTGTTTAAAAAGTGCTGTTTTCAAGGCAAATTGCGTTGGAAGGCGTAAACGCTCTTAAGCCAGGAACTTTCTAATCTTCACATTTAAAAATTTTTTAATTGGAGCAGTATGAATATGATATCGTATCTAAGTAATGATTGCTTAGGAGGCAAACATACTTGAGAGTGAAAAACTATCAACAGCAATAAATTTTTTGAGTCTGACTATTTACTTGAGTTTTAGGCTTACCGATATGAAATTACATTTTTTGAGAGAAACTCTTTAGTAAGCGAGGAGTAGCTTAGACAACACCCCCCGAAGAATCTGGTATCTTGCCGTAGTGGGGGCTTGCGTATTCTGTGATACCCAGGGCTATGCGGACAGGGCTACCCATGCCGGGCTGGCTTAAGGGGAGAGGCAAGAATAAGAACAGCTCAGCAGTGGAGTCCCCCTCCCGCTCCTCTAAATCAGCAGACGGCCGCGTGTATTAGGACTGACTGTGGCACTTTTATACTTTTAAAAAATTATAAAAATAAGATATAATACAATATAACACACAAAGAACCGACAAACATTTATCCATCATTTACAAATTCATAATCGTATTATTTCCGAAACATAGATAACTCAATATTCATGACATTGTATTTACGATGACGATCGATATCCGTATGCCAGCATGGCGGTTGCAGTATCGAATGATTTTAACCATAAAAAAATCCGCTATGGAATATTGTGATACACCCCTTTTTTATAGAGAAGATAGAGTCATTTAAATAGTCCTTTAATTTGAAGTTTGAATATTAGAGCTTACAAAACATAATATTATACTTAGGTATAAGTACCTTATTCCTCTATCTCCTATTATTAAGTTTTTTATCTGGCACTAATTATTCACCATCAAATAATCCCTACTAATATTATAAATGTGAATGTAAGTTTGTTTGTTACGCTTTCACGCCAAAACTACTAGACCGATCATTATGAAACTTTGTACACATATTCCTGGAGGTATTAGAAATAACATAGGATACTTTTTATCCCGAAAAAATGTTCCTGAGGGATGCCATGGAATGATTTTCCACGATATCGAAATTTACGCGGGCGAAGCCGCGGGGCGCAGCTAGTAATTAATAAAAACAAGCTAAAAATATGTTTGTACTATTATGAAATTGTTAAGTATGTCTTCTTATTATTGTTACATTGCCACCAAATCGGTCTAGCAGGACCAGTGAAGAACTTTGAGACTACCTATATAAGCATGTATAAATAGTTCAACAGGGCAATAGAGTCCAGAGATCTATAACGTACTGACGAATAGTAGAAAAATTTGCAACATATTTTTAAACACTAATTTGATCTAGCGTATACAATTTAGCTAGTAAAAAAACACGGCTTTTCAAATAAAAAATCAAAACTTCACAACGCTATCTATGATCGTTATAATAATCGCACGAATACCCAGAGGGAGAAAAAATATTTAAAACAAACAAAGCCGTTGGAGGACTATATCAAATAACAAAACCAGTCTAAAGTAAAAATTCAGCTTTGCTAAACAACTAGTTTTATTGCTATCGCATATCAAACAGCGAAATGGGGTTTGCATGTTATTTTATTTCCATCGGAGTTCCGTCCATATAATATTAAAACGCGTCTCACAAAAACTTCTATTAAGTATTAAGATACTTTTACGACCTAAGGAATAATCTTAAATACAGTTTAGTAATACAAATTGAGATGATTTTCTAAAAATGTTGTCTATCACTTAGATACATTGGTCACATTCTATTTGTAGATAGTACACATTTATTCGATTTGACTTTATTTGGAAGAGACTTATTGTGATGAAATAATAAAACGCTGATTTTCTTTTGATACATCCTGAAGATACAGAAGACCTGATAATGAAAAGTGACAATAGAAAATAATAGTAAAAAAACTTTATTTAAATGATGTAAATTTATTCGAGTAATATTATGATCTGAATTTGGTACTTATTAGTTGACAACGTGATTATTGTAAAACAGTCCATGTCACAGTAAATCAATATGATCTTCATCGTAAACTCACCTGTTAACACTCCGCTTTTTAAAAGACACGTTTATGGTCGCAGCACACTTATCAACTCGGAAACGGATCGTAAACGTATCACCTCGAGCCGGTCAGTATTCTTTGTATGATACTCCATAGTGCAACGCACAGTAATGGGAACCGGAACGGAAACGCCCCGGATAGGGACCGGCTCACGAACCGCTATCAACGCGCTTACGGCGAGGCGTCAACCAGGCGTCAACCATTCGCCTGCCCGCTTACGGCTCGCCGGCCGTCATCGCGCTTACGTCTCTCCGTACTAGGGTGATCAATATTACTTCAGAGAAATATAGTATTTTTGATATTTATATAGGATATTTATCCTATAAAATACAGATACAAAGTACCAATGTACGGATCCCTGTCAATCATGAAGCTAAACAAAATCTATTGTTTTATTTTGACGTCGATGAAACTACGCTAGCGGGTGGCTAGAGTCTACCAATATACTAAAGAAAATAATTGATCTGTTAACTTAAAATTGTTATACAAAAATTAATATTTTTCTTTACTCTAAACTGTAAATTAAATTTTAGATTTTCCGTACCTAAAATTTGCTATACAATTATGTATATGTTATGTACGTACATACACATGTTACATAAAGTAAGTGCATACAAGTGTTTATGGTGTTATTTAATAATCTTATAAGCCAGAAAAAAATATGACGCTTAATAGCGCGTTTGACCAAGGTAAGGTAAGGTAAGGTCATCAAAACGTTAATTAAATGTTTGAATCAATCCACAATGGCTAGTTATCATCATTTTCATCATTGTCATCCATTTTCTCTTCTCACACTTGTATCTTAAAAATAATTGCAGTATGGTGAATACTATTGAAATATGGTTCCCCTGAGGGACTTTTAAATTGCATAAATATTATATTGCCAGCTATAATACAATATTCTAGACTAACTCTATTCTCAGGGCACTTGCAATTTTTTTTTAATTGATCAAAATCATTTTTACATCTCTCAAATTATTCAGTACCTACTATTATATATTTATATTTGATATTCAAATACATAATATACATTTACTATCAATTTAAATGATAATCTGTAATTCTGAAATGAAAATTTAATGCAAAGTTTATCACATTCCTTCGTCGTTTTGAATTCTGTTCCAGCTAATTTATGTTTACAAAACATAAAACCGTACATTCATAACATCGTTATTGTTAATTATGTAATGGTGTCGCTGTCAGAGTAAAGTGTTCGGGCGTAGAGAGTGGTGGCGACTGGCTGGCGTCGGAGAAATTGGGGAGCTTGATTGATTACAGCTCGTGATGGAAAATACACTCTCATGTTCAATATCACTATTTTACATAAATAGGATTCTCCTACTAAATCTGTTCCTGAGGGTCTAATTATAGAGTTTTAAAACACTATTTGAAAGAATAATATAATATTATACATTTAATTAATTGTCTATACGTAAGTGATATCCATAAGATTTATTAGGATTTGTAAGTTCCTACACCGTCATGCTCGGACGCATTATCGTTTACCCTCGTTGATTGTACTTTGTAATGTGATGCCTTTATACTTGAGTAAATCCTTTGATCTGCATTGTTATTTAAGTAGTCTAGTCTTAATTTAGTTTAGCTTATCGGCTTATAAGTTTCCATAATTATATGCAAAGGCAAAATTTATGAAGCCGAGTTTTCATTTTGATGTTAAAGTTTCGTCGTTTTCGAAAAAACAATAGTGTTTTTTTAATGTTTGTATAAATAGTCTGTTGTTCCAAGAAAAATAAAATTGTAAAAATACAAATTTAGTATTTTTCGACTTTCTTTTACCGTGTTAATTAGCTAGTCTGCACTTAGAGTTTACAACCATTTTTTCGGGATGCAATTCCGTTCGTTTTTATGTTCTTACATACATTTTATCTTACAGCCATGTTTTGTTGGTTCGCTGCTTATCCAGAGATAACTGATGCATAGAAAATAATTCATGTTCTCAACCTGCAACGAAACGCATAAATATTCGCTTAGTCAGCAGATTAATTACAATCGGCACTTCGATATTATGTTCCTGAAACAAAATGTTTACGTTGTGGAAGAATTTTTTAGTTAACTAACGACTTTCGCTATTCTACTATCATTCGATTTTTGTCTTAGTTATCCTTAATATAAAAATACTTTTTTATATCATACAAGCATGTAGAGAGTGCAGAGGCTTTGACCTTTTTATCAGACTATACCACTTATATATGATCGAATTCCGGTTTTTTGTATTTTGTATTAGAATACAAATAAAAATAGGTAAGTAGTGTAGGATAAAATCCGAATAGATGGATGATCTGAAGCTATTGAAACGTCGGTATTGTAAAATACTTAAATAATTCCCGATAAAATCTGTTAAAATAGATTTAAAATCTATATCACATCACATTATAGATTTCAAATTTACCCAACTTCGTTATTTTCTGTGTTATTACCATCACTTTATTTTATCTCAAAAAAATACTCATGTTATTTATGCGAACATATCCAGTTTATTAGCAACATCAGTGAATCCGTTCTGAGATACGGCGGCCGAAGCCACTAATATTTCAGCGTGAAATATATCTGTCGATTTATTCAAGCAAATGTTTCAGATAACATTGACCGCTGTATCCGCCATGAGGGTTATAATTTGAAATTATGTCAAACGTCAAAATATGTACAAGTAAAGTCTGCTAAAATTAGTGAATTGTTACTACTACTTAAGTTAGTAATATTAATTCAATGGCTAAAAATTAAATACTTAGCTAAATGTTAGTCTTATACGTTATTATTAGTTTACCTATTTACTTATTCGTGATCATGACATACATAAATATAATGTAAATAGACTTGGTTAGTGTACTTTACATCTGCATCCCCTCTATCTCTTAGAAGTAATAAGAACCTAATATTGTAAAGGAACATAATAAATGTTTGCTCTTGAACATGCCGTATTTTAAAGTATTTAATTTAGAGTCCTCCCCAGAGATCCGCTTAAGGCAGCTTGTATTTTAGCTTATGCTTGCAGATAAGAGCATTAATGAAAAGTCGACTGAGCTACATTTCCATTAAAGTCTGTTAATAAATTATTATACTTAAAATAAATATCAGCGTTTTTCGTTGTATTTCAAATATAAATTTGATAAACGGGTCACCAGCATACTTAGCACCTATACAATATAGTTAAGGAGTTTATACTTTATAACCTTATTCGGTTCGGTTCGGGTTCGGTTCTTTATAACCTTACACCTAAATAATTATTCAAATCGTACTAGTAGTCGTTTAGATTGACACGTTTAACTTCACAAACACTTATCAGCTAAGTAGCATTAGCATAGATTTGAATCGCTGATTCAATTAGATGCTGATAGACATGAATCATTTTACAGCTCATACAATTTTTAGATAGCTATCGGAGCAGGTGCTCTTAGTTAGCAAATATCAACTAGCCAATTTAAGCCTAATTTTTCTTCGGAAACTCTTATGAATCGTATAAAACAAGTGTTGTGTACATGTTAACACCTTTTTTTGAGTCACACCACATTAATATCCTACATACAGTCTCCTTTTGAATAAATTGAAGAAATGGTACTGAATATAATGTATAAAGTAATTTTAAATACAATCAGTTGTATATATTTTGTAAAATACGTACCTACCTACCGTATTATAACTTGACTCAAAGCACTTTATTTTTGATTAGCGAACCTACTCTATTAATTATTCAAACACGAAAGCTGAAATACATAAACGGATACAAGCAGCGTATGATAAAGTGATCGTCGTATGGACAACTCATGCATTATTCATGGACCATGGCAATCGCATATTATTATACCTTGTTTCAGATACAACATGCAGATGTATCTTATGTTAAAGTAAACAAAAACTTTAAAGAAGGTTGTCAGATTCAGAGTTGTGTAATTTTGCGTGGTAATACTCTTTACAACCCTTTACTACTCGAATATTAACCTCGGACTTTCTAAAAACCTCTATTCTATGATCTGTCTTAATTTTGTATATACTAGGTATTCTTTAGAATAATACTATGAATTTTAATTCTAGTGCGCAATTAACAGAGCCTCACAAGAAATGTGAATGTAGGTAGGCAATACATACGATTTGATTGTAACGGGTGTCGATGGCGAAGACTGTCATGTTGATGGATTCGACTGCTCTTTAGCCTCTTATTAATAAGAAAGAACTACATAATGTTAAATTAAAAAAAAAACAGAATAATGCAAATTACCGCAAAGTAACCCCTCATCAGAAGCTAACACTTTGCGTGATCCGTATAGATTTGTTGAGTAGTGAGTGATGTGAAATTCTGCTCGTTACCTTTTTATCTCTCTCTCTCTCGATCTCTAGAAATATCAACTCAATTTATGATGTGTATAATGGAAGGAATGAAATCAAGGTTTTCATGCTAGATACAATCGTTGGAGCCTTTGATGGCTACCGATGCCCACTAACATTCGCACGATTTTAATGCAAATGATTTGCTTTCTTTTCCGCCTCTCCACCAATGAATCACTACAAACAATCCGCACGCAACGCTACGGCAAAGCTGTGACTCTACGCGGGTATCGTGTGAGCATGAGGTACCTAAATATGTCGGCTCAATCATTTGAAGTAGTGCCCTTCTCCCTCGTTCTTGACGACCTGTAGGTCAAAAAAACAATGAGCAGATAATAATAATATTGTATTGTGAAAGACGAAAAAGTGATTCACGTCAATTAATGTTGTGTGAGTCAATACAATATGCGACTGAATGTAGACTGAAGAAAGTTGATTATGAAGTGAAAGGTGAAGCGAAAGAGAGAGAAAATAATATATGTAAGCGACTAAAACGTCAATTCCTCCTACACAGTTTTCCTTCAAAAACTTCATAATATTATGACCAGATTCAAATAGAACATTGGTCATTTTGAAAATGAAACAATAAAAATGGTGAACATAAGAATCTAAAATGGAGAAAACAACAATCTGAAAATTAAACATTAATGTTATTATTAAATTTCGTTTTCCATGGCACAATTAACTCCTTAAACGTAAACTCCTACAGTAATATTGACGTAACCTTTTTGTATAAAATATACTCGTAGATACAACAACTTTTTCAATCTCGCCGACATCGAAAAGAGGATACCCTTTCAAGCATCTGGTAACTTAATTACAGTTTAATTACAAAAAGAGATAAAAACGGGTTAGAATGCAGCAGCAAGGTGCTTTCCGTCTATTTTCAAGTACGTTCTTAAAAGTACGCTAATTTAGGAAAATATTGTTAACGTTTATATTTTTACTAAATTTAAAAAATCTAAAGTGATATTTTAAAATTTATTTTATACTACTTTCAACTTTATTACTACTACTACTACATCACAATCTCTTGATCATGAGATACGAATCATCATCAGTCGTAAAAAGCCGATTATCTTTACTTTAATGACGTGATAGTCAATTTTCTGTTTAGAATTTATAAATACACACGACAGTACTTAAACTGTTTAGAATGTAGATTTTTAAAAATGAAAAACAATATTTTGTGACTAAACTGCTGGATTATTATTTGATAGATTTTTTGTGTAGTCGAGGAACGTCATTAGACATACAATATCTAATCTAATGTTGTATTATAATCCCACCAGTGGTAATAAGTAAGTAGTTTAAATAATTACACTGTTATCTCTACAACATCACTCACTACTACCGCTCATGCACATGAGTAAGTACTCTTTACTCTGTGGCTCATGTCCCGCTTTGTCGCCGACAAGCAAATACGCCTTATCTGAACTAATGAATTAACAGGCACAGTAGAGGCGTACGTTTATGACTCTACGACAACTGATGCTTCTAGATTCTAGATTATTGTAATTGATATTGTCACAGTTACGGCAGACTATGGAGATTCAATTAGTTTTTGAACTATCAAGAACAATTTTGATATCACACAATTGAATATTATCACAACTAGCATTATGCGGGTGGACGTAGCCAGTAATATTTAAAACCTCTGAAATTGAGTAGTAGACTGTCCTTATTCGGAATCATATCCGAATAATACATAAGCTGAAACTTTGACGAAACCGAAAATTACTCCCATTTACTAATAGAGTTTACACGTTATTATTCTACTAGTATCAAATAGATCCATAATTCATAACTTCGGACGTGATGGTCGCGTTTATTTAAATTATGGTTCGCTCGCTTCCTGTCCGCGCTGTAATTAGTTACTGTAAATATATTCTATGTGTGTTACGTAGACACATAGAATATATGCGTCACATGAATAATATTACAAGATAGTTCATGAGCAATACAATTTACGTACTGCAACATTTTCAACAATGCCGTGATTGGTAACCATACGCTGAATCTCCGTCAGCTCAACGATATCCTTTTTCGTCATTAAACTTTTAAGACATGACATCCTTTTTTTATGAGTGTAATATACGCTAAAATATCTACTGAAACTTTTCAAATAATGTATATTGTGAGAGCTAAATTTATAGAATAACGACGTTTCGGTGGTTACTCGTTTACATTTACAAGTATGATTATGGATTATGTAGTAGGTACTGATGACTATTTTTCTTCATGCTTAATTATTAAATATAATAATAAAAAGTATAACAAGAAATAACATTAAACAAAAACTAAAAACACATTTCTTAGAAAATTTGTAAACTTATTCTAACTCAACCTACTTGTAAAATTCATTTCATTTCGCATTAATTTCATTTCATTTCTTTTTTAAATTATTTTGTATATCTGTATGTAGATATAAGTCTTATTTTTAAGTTGAAAATTATTAGAATTTATGAATAGCATTCCAGACAAACCTGCGTGGTTTTTGGTCTGCTTTTTATTTAATATTGTAATGTTTGAATAAAATAAATAAAAAAAAAATTATTAAAGGCTAGGATAAGCGCCGGCAGACTATTCGGTTTTCTCAATAAGATACATGCAATGTAACGAAATGGACAGTTTTCTGATACCTTCCTAAAACTTCATTTTAGAATTTAATCAACTTCAGGGTCAACTTTGATGTTATTGAATAAAACAAAATATTTTTACAGTTTCTATAAAATAATTACAAAAAAGCGTGTTTGGCGAAACCATTATATGAAAACATAACACGGTCGACTGTAATAAATTAAGTTTAATGCTTTTAAATTTCATAACCGCCCATTAATATTAAAATGTATAAATCAATGAAAATAACATTAATATTATTTCTTTAATAAAATGCTCAAGACTTATAATTTGACAGATTTGTTTCATGTTGACTCAAATATTCAAAGCTAATAAAGGTCATTGACTAGTAGTAATAGATTTGTCCTTTTATTTTGTTATTAGTTTCAAGTACCTCCCCGGTCGTGCCGGCCCAATTCGACTGCATGTAGTAGTGCAGTGTGGCACTACCTCTTATCTTATTATTGAGAATCTAAGTTTTACCTGCGATAGTAGGGAGACGGTACACGAGTTTCATTGAGAGAATGTGTGTCTGTGCAAACCAATTCGCCCTATACCTTCGAAACGACTAGCGCGATTATAACGAAATTTGAGTGATATGGTGTACGGTCACGGTGTCACGGTAACACATCCAGGTTGTACTAAATGAAAACTACTAGTTCGATTTAGAAGCAGCTTTCAATAATTAGCTTGTAGTTGATTATTGAGAATTCCATGGAAGTGTTATGGTAGTGGCGCCGGATAATTATCTAGTCCGATTTTGATGAGGTATTAAGTGTAAGTGTAAGATAGAGTAGCACAATAATATATTCAAACTCCAGCGGCTATGTATTCCAAGTTTAATTTAATACTGCATTACTTGCCAGTTAAGTTTAAACCGAGCTTGGCGATATTAGAAATATTGAGTTGCATTTGGCTCTTAACTGTTTTACTTATTATATTCACTAGTTTTCCTGGACCATTTGGATAAGTAAGTATAAAATATCTATCCTTGCATAATGCTGATATACTACTACAAATAGTCTTTATCGTCCGGAGATGTTTGTTTTTGATGATACAATAAGTAAGAAATAAAGTGTATCAACTTTTGGTTTGTATTAAACAATAGGTACCTAATTTATATATTTATTCATTGGATATTTGTTTTATTTTATTATTAATAAAATTGATTCTGATTAATGCTTCGGGTGCAATTCTACAAGAAACAGTTCAGTTTCCTGAAATACTAGGAAATTTATCCGATCTTGTTTACCTATTTTTTCAACATATTTGACACTTTTATTTTTTATGGTATAGGGGGGCAAACGTGCTGTCGGAGTCATTTTCATGACTACCGACACCCATAAAAATCCGCATAGTGGCTATACAGATGTGCTGCCCTCTTTTCTCCTCCACCGGTCACCGACGAAACCGAAACGCGATAGCACAGTGTAGTGTAAGCGAAACGTACCTCCCCAGTCCTGCCGATTCAATTCGGCTGCATGCAAGCATGCAGTGTTGCAGTACTTCTTACTCAACTGTGATTTTGACTATTTCAAATAATCCTTAAAATATGTATACTATATGTATGCAATATTCCGTTCATATTATTTAATCAAAGTAGTGTTAGCTTTCACAGTCAGGGCTGATTGCATACGGGACTTAATTCCCAATGTTATTTATCTATCACAGCATCCTCGTGCCCGTGCTTAGTCGTGACGAAACTCTCTAATAATATTATATCGAGGGGAAATACCTTTTTCTTTTTAAACTTCTATCATCACCTATTCTGTTAAAAATGTTGCAATTAGTACTACTGCAAAGAAGTCGAGTCCTAATACAGATAATTTAAAAACTATAATTTCTTATCATTAATTAAAAAAAATCAGGCCCGACCTAGGTATACTTGTACCTGGGGAGATTACCCATACCTACAAGTGAACCGAACACCATATTAATTTTCATGGGTTAATTCTTTTCCAGCATCCGACATCTTGCTTTCCAGAATATTATATTTTTACACAATTTTTTTTAATACGCTTGTTAGACATAATCAAAAGAATCTGTGAAGTTAATAATCCTACGTGACTCGTCAGATATGCTAAGAAAATATCGATGGATCATTTATTTTTTCTTGAACAAGGTTCTTAAAATATATTGTAAAATAAATATAGAGAAATTGGCGAAAATGGCTGGTTCGAATTGACCTGTGGTGCTACAGAAATTTCGTGCACGTTTCGCTTCGTCAATACATCTTATACTAGCATAGGCATAGTACAATCGAATATACCAAGAAAATAAAACAATTGTGTTATAGAATAGTACAAATTTAAATAAAATTTACTATATTACAGTAATATTTTACTACAGCCCTTTGTGTATTTAAGACACTGAAAGATAAATCTTAAGGGAAAGGTAAATTATAGAATGGATACATTTAATTAGTTATCATAAACTGCGATTATCGATAGATAGATGCTGTAATTTGGCTGAAAGAACCAGCAAGTAATCAAGATGACGCAGATCTATTGCCTTGAAAAATTAAGTTTATAAAGTAAATTACAATACATAAACAACGAATTAAAATGTGAATAGACAATAAAAAGTAACATCAATTTAATCAGTAATAAGCATATTAAATAATATTGTTATAGAAACCATTTTCCTATTACATAATTGTGAAAAGTAGCTTGTTAAGTAATTAAAGAACACGGGCTTAGAAATTGTTGATAGAATCCTTAGGCGACTTAACATGTTATTAATACAGATACGAAACAAATATTTTTAAAAATTTTTTAGTGGTAAGCATAGTGCTTGAGAAGGCTTTGAATTACAAATATTTATATTGGATACGCAACTGACTAATAATAATTTCAATCACATTTCTTTTTTGGTTTGACATCTTTTCTTTATAAGATTCGTCCTTAAGGACAGGCTAGGATCATGGGACCATACCGCCTCTTCTTCAATCGGTTGGTTTGACAAAACAACTTTTTATGTAAGTACCAGTGCAGGGTTGCAGAGCATTTTTAAATAATAATTTAGCATTTTTAATAATAATTTTAAATAATAAATATAATATTAATAAATAAGAATAATAATTATTATTTATACACAAAATAACTTGATGTATTTGTGTTTAAAATGTTTATGAGATAAACACAATAATTTTTAGTTTTTCGTTTATTGGGAAGAACAGATAACGCAAATTATAATATGAGTATTAATAATTGTTAATGGTATTATGTATATAGAATATTCGAGATTATAATTAAACTAAAATAAAGAAAAAACAAATCACTATTTAATGTATTTAATAAATAAATATAATTAATTATTAATAGTAATTGATTTTATTGACAATACTAATAATAAGTTATAATTAGTTGAAAATATTATGCGCTTGAATTACATTAATGATCAACCCCTTTCTATCTTAGATTTCCGGCAACCCTTGACTAGTGACAAAGACAAGTTTGAACCAAAGATAAAAGAGCACACAAAATATTGGTTAGAACTTGTCCGTTGTAGTTTTTAGTACTTGTGTGCTATTCGTTGTTTCCTGTGTTATTTCTATGTTCTACTGCTTTTTCGTGTTTTTAACTCGACTGACTGCTTCTGCCTATGGACTATGATATTTCTTCTGACCTGTGTGACTAGTGCTTGTAAAAGGATTCCGATTTTATCTGTTATTCACGATATGAATGCTTATAATTTACTATAGTATATAAACAACTTATTTGGCAGTTCATAATTTTGAAATACATAGGCTTACTTCTATGTATACAGTATGTGCGATTGCGTTCAATTTTGTTACTTTTTCAGTATTCTACGACAGTTATTACTTCCAGTTTTAGGAATTATAAAATATGGGGTATATTTTATAATTCCTTCTCTGTGAAAGAATAGTATTAAATATATGTCGGCTATCCGTTATACACGTACCTATAGAGATCAAAACTTCAAACAGAAATATCTTAAAGACCTTGCCTTATAGAATATCAGTTGCTAAGAAAAGTTTAATCAGGAATAAAAACTCTATATTTTAATATTTTTTCTACGAGAAGTCGCTAAAAAAATATCCCGATAAAAGGCGAATGGCAGGTTTGTATGGGAGTTTCGTACACCTAATAATTATCGAGTTATGTGATATTTTTGTTTTAATGGGTAGATAATATTATATACAAACCCATTTTAAATTCTTATATTTTTAGAAGTTCGGAAATAAAAGTTAGAACCAGTTTAGTACAAACCATATGGAACGTCAGTGTGTTCCGCATAGGCAAGGCCGCATGCCATACTGGGTGTACACGTAAAAATTATTTTGGCTCTTTCGTTCGGCTTGATACTTTTATTTTATTTCTATTTCTAAATATTATTCATCATTTAGATATTTGTATTATTTTACATATGGCAACTTTTTAATGCATAACTGCGTTTAGTTTATGCTTTCATTGCGTTTAATTATTCAATTCTTTTAATTCTTTTTTTTAATAATACGAACTTTTAAAAATAGTACACTTATACGAAAATAAATGTCTCAATTGCCTTAATAAATGGTACAAATTATATAACATAAGAACAAAAAAAATAGGTTGTACGAAACCTGCCGTTCTTCTTTGTATGGGAGTTCGCCATTGTTCTTTATAAACCACGACTAAATCCCTTAAAGTAATTTTATTGAATTTACAATGTACATGATATTTTATAAAAATATGAAACCGATGTGGCTGAAATTTTACACAAATATAGAATCAAACGGCATAACAAAAATATTATTTATCATCCCAAAAAAAGGGTTCCCTCGAATTACATTTTATATTGATGAAATCGCTGGGCTCGAAAACTATTTTTTATCATTAAAAAAATTATGACTGTACTTCATATTCATTCAATTTAATTTTATTTATAAAACGCACAAAATATACATTCGAGGACAAAGGATTTTAAAGAACAATACAGTAGTGTCAAACACATTATTACAAAATGAGATATTACGCCCATTGAATTAAATCATACTTTAATTTTCTGGTAATTATATCTTTGGCACTGATATGTATTGTGCTACATGGTTTACATACATTTCTCATTATTTATAGTTATCTTACTCAAATTATACAAGGTTTTCGAACTACGCGTTCCTGTAGCGAAGAAAAAAATGTAGCCTATATTACACACGTATGTTGAATTCCATTAAAATCGGTTCAGTAGGTATCTAGTTTTTAGTAGTAGTAGTGGTATGTGATTTACATATTTTAATGTAAGATATATACCTTAGTATATTTGCTGTATGCTTTATGTAGATACGTTGCCTTCACTCGATTCCCCCATTAGGAGACCGGACCTACACACTTAATGAAATCCGACTGCATAGCTAACACTTTAAAGGTATCATATGAGCTAGAGGTCATGTCTTATCGTGCCACTACAATCTATCTGAAATGCAGCTTGAAACCTCTAACAATTTTTTTTTAAGACAAAATTATATTCATCTGTAGTTACTTAATCTTTGTGGGCCTGTCTAATAATGTATGGAACAGTAATTCAAGTAATTGACGTTCGTTAAATAAATCTGAAAAAAGAATTGAGCTCTCTCAACCCGGAGCCCAATTTAGAAGCGCTCTTAACAATGTCAAGATAACACCCATTTAATTACCCTTACGAACCTTTGTAACAGTCAATTCAAACCCGTAGCAATAAATATTTCTTTTCTACGCTTTTTACCCATAAAAATACGTTGTATCTTTTTCATTTAAAATATGCGTAAATGTCACAATTGTAATAATTTCACTTGATTTATTTTGTAGGTATAATATCCCGATGACGATAAAAAAAATATCTAAAAATCTGAAGCCTTTTAACGTAATAACAGTCAGATTCAAATTAGGTTTTCCATAAGTTCAGCCTAATTAACTAATAGCTCAAGTTAAACCGATGAAAAGTGTCAGCCATGCTGATAAGTGGATTGCTGGTGGTCCCTTGGTGAATAGAGAAAGGCGATTCGTGAGGCGGATGTATATGAGAATAACTTGCCGAAATAAATTTTATTATGATTTATCGCAAAATCCACACTTTTCATCTTGTACATAAATCATAATATTTAATTATATATTACGGTTCTATTTTAAAATCCGTCAACCTATTTTTGATATGAATATAACTTTGTTACACATTATGCAAACAAAAACTATATCTTATACAATATTTGTAAGCTAAGTAAAATGCAATTACCGCGTTATTATGGATTAATAATATTATAATATAGGTATATATAATAGTATACAGTACGCAACAGCATTTGAAAAAAAATCACGACTGCTGAAAAATCCAACCGAAAGTTTCTCAATATTTTAGCATTTTCGTCGAAAAATTGGGACATGTATCTAATATTGTCAAAATAAATATATTTGATCAAAGTCGAAGTGACTACGCCTGTTCAAGCATTCTATCAACGATGTTGAATACGGGAAGTGAAAATTTGCATGTTTTCATGTTGTCACGGCTAAGCAAAACAGAACGTAGCGGATTTACGATTCACGGCTCCCTCTTTCAATAATTGTACTTTATATCCTTAGATCCTTTTAGATGGAGACGCTGAAATTCGAATAATGCGAAATCCGGGGCTACGATAGAATTATTAATTTTGTTAAAAAAAATAAACATAACGGTTGGCGATCTTATTTTATTACAAGGAGACTACTACTGTAAATATATTTTAGAATAATATAGAATACTTTAGATCCATGTTCATACTATTATATCAATACCTATATTATAATAATACGTGTACAGATTTACTGTTACCATTGTACAAAGTACAATAAGAATTCTTATTTGTTATTGTACTGTTGTTACCATTCTCGTTATACTATACTGTTACGAAGGTCTATAAACGTAATTTAATGAGTGTTATCTTGACATTGTTAAGAGCGCTTCTAAATTGGGCTCCATGTTAAGATAGCTAAATTCTTTTTTTTCCGATTTATTTATTGAACAAAAGTAAATTACTCGAATTACTGTTTCAAACAAACTTTATCAGAAAGGTGTTGTATTATCTGTGCTAGCTATGCATATATTTATTCCAAATATTCATGAATGATTTTTATCGAATTATTTGATTAAAAAGACAGAAATAAAAATCGTATGCCAAACACTCTGTTCGGATATCAGTAAAGTGCGTATTTGTATTTAGGATAGTACTTCGTTTTTTTAATCTCTCATCTAAAACATTCAGGAAAAATGTGCCAAACCATTATTGCTAATTGAACGCCATTTAATAGTCTAGTTCTATGTAACTGTAGCGAGCTAAGCGGCAATAAACGTCCTATAACTTTGATAAACGTATGCCATTGGCAGGTGTATGATATTGTAACGCTTTATTCCTATCTTCCATTACTCTACATTTTCACTGCCACTTGACACGTCGGAACTTATCCGTGTTTCTATAAAATAACACAGATATTTTTATAATAATAAAAGGTAAAATAGTATAAGGTAAACGCATAAAATTATTTTATAAAAACAAGACTCCTTAAATGATATTTTAACGTTCACACCCGTGTTGTCTAGACAAATCTAATGACAACTAATAAGTACCTATTCTAAAATCCATCAAGCTATTCAAGTCTAGAAGGGCATATGGAAATCATTTTTTTATTCTGTAGCATCTATACGTACATTTTTTTGGCAATGCATAGGAACGCCTTAACGTACGTGACAGTTTACGATCTAAATATAAAAATATTAATTAAAATTAAAACTTAAATATTTAATACTAAATAATGTGTATCTAAATCTATTTTTAATATAAATTGTACCCTTTAAAATTTTATTTATTGGTTTCCTATTTAATATTTTCATCATCATCACATATATCGCTAGTTACTAAGAGGATAGGTCAATAAATTATTAACTAATTTTATTATTTAGATTTGACTTAGGATTATATATTACTTTATGTATAGGGGTATATACTTAAATCTAACAGATGCTACCTAGGAACCCGGGTGGCTCAACCGGATACAGTGTCGGGCACGCAAACTGGGACGCATCTGCCAGCAACAGGATCTTTCCAGCGACAGGCTGGCCTCAGTGAAAATGCCAGACTTCTTTTCTTTGTTACTGTCCGGCTGCCTTTGAACAGTCCCCACTCCAACGTTGAAACCGTGCAATGCGGTCAGGTTCCCAACCTAACCCCTGGTCACAATGCTCCAATCCACGCCTCCATCTGATAATTTACAGGGACGGGTGGAGAATCTCCGACATTGGCTGGTCCCATCTGCAGGGCGACGGACCCTCCCCGAGACCGCCAACCATCGAACGGCCGCAGAGGACAGGGGGGACGACAACGACACACTGCATCTCTTTTTCCTCTGCGGACCCCCNNCGGTCGCGGGAGACAGAGTGCACGGCAATGACACACCGAGACACTTCTCCTCCCGCGACCCCTCCACCATGGACGCATCCACTCCCCGACATGCCTTGGCCTTGGGGATGACAAAGGCATGCAAGCTCCCCTCCCACGACAATGTGGCAGCACTATTTCCGCACATATCCACTGTGAACTTAGTTATGTGAATGGCGATATACCAAATGATTTATCGTCCTTCATATCCAACAGCTGCTCTTACTGTTTAATCGCGTCGTCAGCCAAAGTCATGAAAATGGCTACAACTGCTCGTTTGCCCTCCTATACCATAAAAAAAAAAAAAAAAGCTCAAATTCATATTTTATTTTTTCTAATTTCACAAAGGGCTCCAGAAGATCGAGAATCGTTAGTTTGCTGCAGCTAATTGCAGGTTAGCAAGTGATTCTGTATGTGCACTTCCACAACTGCAATTTACATTGAACTTTCCTCACACCACTATTTATTTATTTATTAGCATCGTAATATTCTACTGAATTAATCACTAATTTAATCAAACAGAAACTCAGAAACACAATTTTATATTCATCAAAAGACTGATATTAATTAAGATTCTTTGTTTCATTCTTAATGACCCATTTATTCGGAACGCTTTGCTTTCAATGGGGTCAAAAAGTAAACCGCGCTAATTGCTTACATTGAAGTAGGCATTGTAATTGTTAATACTATGAACGAAAATCGTTTCACAATTTCGGCTGCTTAAAAGTTTTTCAGTTTTTAATATTCTCGGAAAATTCTCCGATAATTATGCAAAAAGCATTTTTTTTTTACGAAAAAACAGAAACGAGGAATCGGAGAAATCGGTGCTTTTGGTAGGCATATCAACATATTAATCTCTATTTTGTATTCACTGAGATGTTTATTAAGAACGTTTCTTAACGTAAAATAAAGCTTCTTTGATTTGCTCTACTAAAACAAAATAAGACGATGGATCAAAGAAAATTTAATGTTGTTTAAAATATGACGTTAGTTGCCAATTTAAAGGCTATTGGTAAATATTAAAACATGATAGTTCCGCTTTTACCTTTGGCGTACAGTAAACAAAGTTGTGAATTCAACTTTTACAATATTCACTCCCATCCAACACAAATAAAAACTTTTATTCATGAATTTTATGTAAAAGCTTAAACAAGTGCAATTTGTTCTTTTGAAATCCGCTCATTGTAAGTAATTAGTTAAAGCTACTTCAACATACGATATTCTATGCAACAACACGATTAACGATGGCAAATCGATTCCAAAAAGGAAACAAAATAATTAATTATTTATTTCATATTATAACATCAATACAACAAATAAATAGTCTTGCTTCATTATTACCTCTAAACATATAAAAATCTCGTATCACAATGCTAGTTACCTAATTCCTCAGAAACAGTTAGACCGATTCTCATGAAATTTTGTGTGCCTATTAGGTAGATCTGAAATTTATGCAGGTGAAACCGCGAAGAGCATAAATAGCGTCAATATAAAGTAAAGGTAAAGGTGGTACTGAATTCTGTGAAGCACATAACATAATTAATTTGGAATGCGATTCTCTTAGGCAGTACGTTCGCTTTAGTGTAGACAGACTTATATGAAAATGCAGGCGCTGGAATTTCTACTGAGAATTGAAAATTATGTTCAGCGCCGAGACGAACGTATTGTATGCATCGCTATTTATTAATAAGCTTCATAATACTGTTAACGGAAGAATGCTATTTATATTCCTGTTCCTCTATTTTTGTTGTGCCTTTATTTCGTCTTCCTGCTCGCTTACATCACTTGTGTGATATAGGTGGATGCTTTTTCAACTGTCGCACTTATCCTGGCGGCTTCGACACTGCCGCCCCTATACTGGTACCACATATGATTTTTCGATCTCTGCCACTTCCTCGCTGCATGGCGGGTACCTCTAAAATTGGTATATCCTCATCGCTAGTAGACACGGGCTGCAACTCTAATCGTTCTTCATCACTTCATTACACCTCACAAAAATATTTTTTACTGGATGTTTCGGTATATGAATTGAAGATTTTGTAAGACTCAAAAGTACAGTGACATGAAAAGACAAACGAATAAAATACTTCTAATACACCTTTGTTTCAATTTCTGTTATAAAGCTACTCTACTAGCTAGCTACTGACTGATTATACAATTTTTTCATCATTGAAGTTGGTCATCCAACTGCTTTATAAATAAACTTTATACCTGCGACATGCTACGTATATTTTTCAACGAATTTAAATGTCATACTGCTCGCCATTAAAATACTGTGTGCTGAACGAATTAAATCAACTCGCAGCGTAAACAAAGGAAAGCTCTTTCCCATTAGGCTAAAATAAACCCTAGTAATTGA
The DNA here is from genome assembly GCA_001625245.1 of Calycopis cecrops. Taxonomy (NCBI): domain Eukaryota; kingdom Metazoa; phylum Arthropoda; class Insecta; order Lepidoptera; family Lycaenidae; genus Calycopis; species Calycopis cecrops. Next base: position 185,100 of record LUGF01016139.1, on the reverse strand, counting down.
GTTTGGATTGATTTAAAGATTTAACGACTATGCTCGTCTCTACTGTGTAATGCATTATAATGATTAAATTGAAATTTAGTATATAGAACAACGGCTAAAAATCTATTCCCATGTTCGCAATAAACATGATTTTTGATTTTATTCCAAATTTTAATCTATATATTTTGTACTACTTGAATCTATTGAGTTTAATAAAATTTGAATTTTTGCGTCAACAGTTTTAAATATTGAAATTTACTGAGGTATGTCAACGTATCTTACCTTGATGAGGCCCTTTTTTAAGAGAAAATGTCAACACACACAACACAACAAACCTTGAATTTGAAATTTATAAATTAGTTATTACACGGAACATAAGGTTTAGACATCTTATAATTTCTATATTTATAATTTTTATGTAACTATTTGTTCCTAAATAAAAAAAAAGATATTTACTGAGTTCATAACACTCATACTAAGAATCTTAACATCATAAAGAAGGTAGCTTTTATTTTTACCACACATAGCTATGAATTACTTCAATATACTAATATAGATATAAGAGAGACAGAGAGGGAGATATATATACAAAGTAAGAGTGAAAGGTAATATTATGTCAAAGTAATAAAACCTCTCGTAGGGATTTGAAGAAAACAAAAACAGCGTATTATTTTATTTTATTTATAGAACCAACGGTTGATTATAAAATACCTTTTTAGGAGGGCAAACGAGCAGTCGGAGCCATTTTCATGACTACCGACGCCCACAAACATCCGCATAGAGGCTATACAGATGCGCTGCCCTCCTTTCTCCTCCCACCTCCATGGGCCACCGGCTACTTACACACCGCACGAAACGCGACAGCACAGCTGTCACTTTACGCCGGTCTCGTGTAAGCGAGAGGTACCTCCCCGGTCGTGCCGGCCCAATTCGACTGCATGCAAGCATGCAGTATGGCACTACCTCTTACTGACAACTTACTCTTACTACCTACGTGTAACAAGCATTAACCTGCAGTGAACACAACATACACGTGATGAATGTGCCCCATCTGCCGCTCACAATCTCCAGCTCCGGAAATATATTGTATGAAAATTTTCTCAGGATTTCATAAGCTAAGCTAAGAAAAAAATATAAACAATTTCATTAAATAATAATATAATCGATACTAAGTTAGAAAATTGTAATGAGCTAAACCTAGTACATGTATACCATTATAAGTAACATCAACCTGAAAAAGTACGTTCATGCAGCGTATTAACGTGTTGTATTTTAAAGCCGTTGATCGGAATTATGTACTTTATGGATACAGTAAATTTTGAATATAATACCGCTAAAGTTTTGATGTATTCGTATAGTATCTCGTATAGAAGTGTCAATACAATTGTACTATGTTGACTGAGCTATTCTGTGGCTGGCAGCCACTTTTAAGAAGTCCGTTATCGAGGCATTTGATTTATTTGTCCTTTTACATATTGATCCAGTATAGTTTTAAAGCGCATGGGACTAACAATAATACATCAAAAACCTTACACACATATAATAAAAATACTATTATTATTATTTTATAATACTAGCTGGGGGCTTGCGGTTTTATCAGCGTCAGTTACGATACCGTGTAAATATCGGGATAAAAAATTAAATATAATTTACGACCTAGATACTAATCCAAATACCTATAGTCAAACGACGAAAACGAACCCGACAAAGTAAAATATTGACCACAACTTCTTGCACGCGGCCATCTGTTCAATAATTTCATATATTATTATTATTGGTCTTCACTAATAAATATTCCTCAAGTTGTGATGCTTGAAGTTTAATCGACCAAAGAAATGTAATTCAGATGCCTGTCTACATTATTATTGTTATATCTTTCCGATTGGACCCAAATACTCAATAAGAGTGCTTCCGTCTGATCGGGAGCCAGGTTTAAATATAATCAAACTTAATACTATAATAAGCACTTTGTCATTGGTGCAATAAATATCACTTCTCTGTTCAGTGGTTTTTTGGAAGCCGTTAAAGTGGAATAGATTGGACTCCTGGATCATAAAATATGATATATAAGAAGAGTGATGAGTAAATAAATTTATCATGAACGTTTTTACCTATAATAGCACTGTACTGTACAGTGTACGTTGTGAAACATATTGAACCTATAAATTAATAAAATTAACCAATACCTAATTATAATTATAATGTTAAAATAATGTCGTATGGTAAGTGTATGGCCTTGATATTCTATGAAATAACTTTCAATCAAGATATTGAAATAATGAAGTAAATAATAACACGGTTATAACACGGACGCGGTAAGTTGGAACCTGGCAAAAATTCCTTTCCCCGCTCTCATCACCACCAATGATAATTGCATTTTTAAAACTTTGTGCTCTTTTTTTGAATCATTTCCTCTGTCTTTCAAAGCTTATCAATGAGAATAATCAACTTGAATTAACGCAATTGATATTTGGGCGAAATCAGGGGACATCGGGGGAAGTGCGGGGCTACAAAACATTCTTCGCATTCTTGCCAGGTCCCAACTTACTGCGTCCGTGTAGTACAATCAAACATTAACTGCGTTAATTCAAGTTGATTATTCTCATTGACAAGTTTTGAAAGACAGAGGAAATTATTCAAAAAAAGAGGACAAAGTTTTAAAAATGTAATTATCATTTATTGATCACCTGAGAATGATATTAGGAATATTACATGCGATTTGCTCACAAACCAATCGGTTTGTGGATAATCACCCACGGTAAAAGAGCCATTTCCTTGTCTGATTAATTGAAGTTTACCGCTAAATTGCACTTTACTTCCGATTGAAGCATTAACTTTATGTTACTTCCGTCCACACATTTACACACTACTGAGGAGAAGGTTTATTAGTATGTTTGTTCAATTTGATAGTGACAATATGTATTCGTAAAAATCTGCTTTTACTAGTATAAGTAGAATATTGTAGGATTATTCAAAGAGTTCTGATGGACAAACATACATTGTGATGATAATTTGTATTTCGATTCGCGTGAATTAACTTGTTTATCATTGAACGGCGTGATGTTAGCCCCCGAGTGCAGTGAACATTTTAGAACCCTGGTCGGGTGGCTTGTATGTCTCTAATCTAACAGGGTTCAGAGGCGAAACCTGGCGATATTGGAAGCGGAACTCACCCATATATTATAAAAATATATTATATAAGCTATCGGAAGTTTTTGTATATCATATTTTATTATAATAAAAATTACAAAAATATTAATTACAAAATATAGGTACTGTGTGTGTGTGTGTGTGTGGTCTAATTAAAGCCACGACTATGTGTGGCGTAATTGCGGGAATACGAGTATGTCACCCATTTTTTTGGTAACGCACGGGAATGCCTTTATGTATGCTATCCAGGAGAGTCCCAGATCTACAAACCACAGGATCCCTCCAGCGATAGGCTGGCCTCGGTCAAAAGGCCAGACTTCTCCTCCTTGGGGACTGTCCGGCTGCCTTTGAATAGTCCTTAGTACAATGTTGGGACAGTGCAATGGGATCAGATTCCCATCCTGAACCCTGGTCCCAATACTACGATAACGAAGCATGCTACGCAGGTCGTCCTAGTCCACGCCGCCATCTGCTGATTCAGAGGAATGGGTGGAGGACCTCCCAACTGAGCTGCTCTTTGTCTGGCCTCTCCCCCCAAGCCAAGCCTATCCGACAGAGCCCTGAGGATCATAGAGCCAACATGTTTAAATAAATAATTAATTGAACACTTATTGTACATAAATGTTACTATCGAATTTCTTATACCAGTTTATGCACATTATTTTATGACAAAATAAGTTTTAAAGACTGTAGGATAGTGAAACAAAGTGACCTTTTTGACCTACTAATAGTTATTATAATATCCATTCATTTTCTTCTTGTTTATATTCGTAATATTAGCCATCAATCTTGCAAATTGTTTATTTGCCTAAGATAGAAGTAAATAGAGGAGCCGTGCGACAAATTGAAAACATAGCGGTCTAGTTCCGTATTTTCTTTCTCGTATAATTTCCCGAGGGCGTCGCCAGCAGAACCACGAGTTATGATACACAAATAATACAAATTTGTATTTAATATATTTCAAAAATGTGTTTTGTGACGTGTTATAAAACGATACATAGTATTTATGTGTTCAAATAGAATAGTATATTACTTTTTAATGTTATTAAATAAAAACAAATGTGGAATTCGCGGATATCCCAAAAAAGTGTCTATCGTAATATATTATTTTTACAAAATAGGCTTAGAAAAGCATATTAGTCTTAAGACTATCTATACAATTGGTCTGAAAATTTATTATTTTCGAAATGAAATAGTAATTCCCTGAAGCTCATTTACCATGACATTAAATGTTAATTTAATCATTTCTCTCTCATCTGTTACACAATTAAACTGAAGTCACTTTAAATTCAATACGGCCACTAAACTGAAATTTTTGCAATCATTTTGAGCTCTCTGCGACGACACATACGTCGCAGCCTTGTTTAAAAGAGTTTAACCTTAAGTAATGATGATAATCTTAATTATCATCATAATGATCATGATGATAATCATAATTATCATCAGCTAGTATTATGTGCGATAGCCACAAGTTTCACTTATATTGTTAAATTCGATATTCAATGTTTAACCAAAATAGAAATTAATACAATACTTGGAGACACTGAGTTATAAGTTATTGTAATTTGTTATAGTAACAAATTAGTTTGATTATAATTATAGTTAATAGTAGTATATTGTTCCGTACCAGTTCAATATTTCATTTTTATTTTCTTACAAAAATGTTCAATACAGGAGTTATTAAGTTCGTTAAGTCCGATTTCGTAAACAATAATTATTTTGATTAAGAATAAAATAAAATTAAATTAAAGCTTGTATGTGCATGTACGTGAGGCCTGCGAAAATACATGTAATTTTGCAAAATAAAAAGCAGATGTAACATAAAGAATACTCCTTCCTTATTTTCGTACCATTGCAATGGTACGAAAATAAAGTAGGAGTATTATTTTGATTTTCGTCGAAACTGATTAATTTTCATACGTTTTTACCACACTTTATATTATATTCATATTATTTTAAAAATGTTTCGTTAACATCGGCTTTTCTTAGCATAAAATATATTTTTTATAAATATGGACTTTGGTAGGTACTTGATTTATCTCATCTTATGAAATTATTTATGACATGCGTTTAAAATAATGTGAACTGTAACATTGGAAGTGTAAATGTAATTCAAATATCACTTCCTTTGATTGCGTTAAGCAGGGGCTTATGTAATATCTTGTTACTTTACTATTTGCGTAATTATTACACCAAGCATAATAGTAGTTTATGCAACTGTCATAATATAAAGAAGGGTATTAAAACACGAGTGTGAATTTACCTCACGAGTGTTTTAATACCCGTGTTATATGCAGTTGCATACAGTACTTTATCTTCACTAATGCAATTAATCAATTAATCAAACATTGCGAAACATTTAATTCACGCGTATTGCCCCATTCGTTGTTGAACCGACGACTGTTTGGCCGACGAGGCGACAACTGCTTGACGACCACGATTTAAAATGTAATGTTCTTTGAAGATAAATATTTTTATTAAATACTTTAATTTGATTGCAAAAATTGCGGCGCGTAAGAATATACTTTTTATAATTCAATGTTAATAAAATACTAGCTTCAATATTGAAATATAATGTGAAAAAATCACATTATTTTACTTTTAAATTTCTACTAAACAGTAGATTATTCGTTGTCTGTGGCGTTCAATTTTGCTTTCATTTTTTTGTAGAGCTTTGCCTCTTTCTCGCAAATCCTTTGCAAGCTGGCATTGAACCAATGAGAGCGCAGCTGCAGCGCGCGCAGTGCCAATCAGGAGCGAACGCGCGCTGTTAGGATTTTGAAATAAGGCTCTCTCACCATTCTCTCTCTATCTCTCGCTCTCACACAGTGTTATAATGAGATTTTACGATATCGATTTGGATATTATAACATCATGTCAAATTGCTTAAATTGAGTTTTTTGTTGTCTGAGCTATAACAGTAGTTATTATAAGTCAAGTATTGAAAACATAAGTAGAATGTTACAACATTAGTGTATATAAAACAAGTTACAAAATTCTCCGATACTGGTAAAAAAATATATAATCTTAATTCCACCGACTATTTCCTGTAAGTCCAATATTACAGTGTACTAACAGTGTAACGACAATCAGCATGGGTTTATTATACAAATAGCCTACATCTTGGCAAAAATACCAGCCTCTTACCATGACAAATTACGAGCACATAGGATTGCGGTCCCTCTTGGCTAAAGTTCGCAATAAAATCGGTGCGTCAGGGGCTGGAGAAATTTCTGATTCCGCCCGAGTTTCTTTGATCCTTTACACGGTAGCCAATTCTGCTGAACATATAACTTTAAGGCAAAATGATGTACCGTGGAAATATTTCTATAGAATTAAATCACCTTTCCGTATTCTATTAATGTATGGCGTGATTCAGTGCAAAAGGAGAAAATGAAATGTAACATATTTTTGCGAATTACGTAAATATTTTATCATTTTGTTAACAAGTACAAATTTTAATATTAAAACTTATTTAAGTGTTGTTGATTGTATGCCTAATTAAATAAATGAATGAGTAGACAAAGTGACAGACAATTTGGGATAAAATTGTCGTATAATATAATATAATATTTGTTATTGTTTTCAAAGACTTTTCACAATATACATTTAGCTACAATAATATTAGGCAAAATAAGGAATTCAAGGAATATTTATGATTATGATAAAATATTGTGAGAGATAGTCATCCAAGCTCGGCTTGAGGGGTCTGTATTTCTAGTCACCATGTCTCTAGACTTTCCCTCATACATGGCCAATTTTATTATTCACCGTATCAGCTACATTTAGTACATTATTTTAGTCAAAGTCCATTTTTAGGGTTCCGTACCTCAAAAGGAAAACATTACTTTGAAAGGTTTACTTTTTTGTTCGTCTGTCTGTCTATCAAGAGCCTTTTCAGGCATAACATTAAGGATCGAGTTAACATTCATGTTGAATTCTAAGATCCGTTATATCTTAATGCTCAGAAAGAACTTCTTTTTCAAGTCAACGTACAAATTAAATACTCAGCTAAAACATTATTATTTATTTTCACTGTCATTTCTACGGGTACTAGTTCACATCTATCTTCGTTGGTTTACAGCGCGCGCTGAAATAACCAACACATATAAAATTACTCATGTTCTCAAAGTGCAACGAAACGCACAATCTCGCTTAGCCAAGCAGATTAATTACAACCGGCACTTTGATACTAAGCGGCCAAAACGAAGTGTTTCGGTTGCTTAAGGATTTTTTTACTAAAATGAACCTCATAAATTTATGGGCCATATATTATTATGAAAGATAAGGCATTTATTAAAAAGTTTACACAACGAAAATATTGATACTTTTAACGAGTTAGCTTTATTGTCCGAGTATGCATTAAATTTTGTTTTTATTATTCATTACAATAATGTCAATAGATGTCTAAGCGATGTATGTACATAACAATAATTAAGATGAATAGCATTTCATAGAAGAACTATAGTATAGGTATCCCAATTTTACATGAAGTCATCATTATAATCAGTAAGCATAAAAACAATATTTATTAAAAATGTAGTGAACCCACAGACAAAGATCTAGATACACTATCATTTAATAAACAACCTATGTCAATTATTATTTATCACTGAACAATTCAATAGATTCTTTCTTTTATTATTATGATAATAATGGATATTTGATACATCACGTTGTATCAAAAATATAATAGTAGTATATTTAACTTACTTTGAATTAAATTTTGAATTTATGATATCAAACATTAACCGTCTTAATGAGCCATCTAAATATTAATTTCGTGCACAGTTGTATTAATTACGGTGCGACGCGACTAGGCAGTAAGTACAGTAAAGCCACATTATTTTGTAAATTTAATTATGAAACTTTGAACCTCCCAATGGAACAACGTGAAGCACTCTCCACGACCAACCGTAGCGACTCAAACATTCGCACTAAATATATGAGCGGGGAACGATTTTGCAGACGATATCAAGCGCGATATACTGATATTACTAAAAATGAAAATGAAATGAAAAGAAAATGAAAAAATGAAAATGTTTTTATTCAAAATATAATTGTACAAAATATTATTTACTAGCTGTGCCCCGCAGTTTCAACCGCTAAATCCATATAAACTTCAACACCCTATTTCACCCGCTCAGGGGTTGAATTTCTAAAAATACTTTCTTACCGGATGCCTACGTCGTAACATCTACCTGGAGGTCAAATTTCAGCCCGATCCGTCCAGTGGTTTGGGCTGTGCGTTGATAGATGGCTTTGTCACTTTTGAGTTTTATATATATAGATTGAAAGTCAAATTATAGCTTAGCCCTGTTCTGAGAAGAACCGGCGAAATAAACTCAGCGGGCCTCGTGAGATACTTATCTATCAATATAAAAATACAAATACAGTATAATATTATATAAGATATACAATCAAATTACAATAATTATTCTACAAAATCAGCCTGGAAGGAGGGGCCTGGAAGGGTACTATTCCCAAGGTGTCTGAGAATAATCAGCCACCTTATATCTTACTCTTTCTCTTATCACAAAACGTTCTATAACAACTTTTTTAAATTTCTTAATTGACACTTTCGATTTTTCGACACATTCTGGGATTCTATTATAAAGCCGTATACTCGTACATTTCCCCCTAAAAGAATTTCTGACTTTGCTAAGTCTAAAAAGTGATAGATACCTTTAGTTTGTGCCCGAATTTAATTAATCGTGACTTGTAAGTCAATTTCGTTGACGGTCTATTGAGAAAGTGGGTGGTGGTGGTGAAATGCAAACGAAGTGGGACGACCAAGAGACCAATAACATTCCGTCGAATCAGTCGAGAGCGTAATTATTGTGTATATAATTGCTTACATTTATGTCTAAGTTGAGTTAATGAGCAAAGGCAAAGTCTTATCCCATCACATCTGAGCGACTTCCAACGACTTTATAACAAACAAAAACAATAAAATACCAGCGTTTTTTAAATTTATTACGCGGACATGAAAGTTGGAAATAAAAAAATGTTTTAAATAGAAAACTAATTTGATCACTTTTCATATTGAATATTGACATAATTTAAAATATATTGCATATGGATCTTAAAAAATAATTGTAATATATAATATGTACGTGTGATCATTTTTAAATAATAACATAAATAGTATATTACGCTTGAATAATATTAAAATTAGTGAATTGATATGGGGATTTTGAACTTTATCAGTCAATATTTGGACTAAAAACTATAATACAATTCCTAAAAAAATATTGTTTGCTTTGTAACATTTCAGTTAGTCTTAGTTGTGTTTGTGTCGTGTTCTTTGACAGATGACTTGATATAGCTTTTGTATTGGACACCGATTAATACGACATTGCTAATCAATCGCCATTTTAAGTCACATATAACAGATGTATCTCATGTCATCTCCCTTCTCAACGGGCCATTCACCACAAAACCGAAGAAGTAATATTTTTTTACGTTATTCCAAAATTTAAATCTACATACAAAAGTACAATAAACAAAATAAAAAAAAAATACATAAATTTTAAATCTATCATTATAATATAGAATTAACTTAACTATTATATAATATAGAAGCTTACCTTTCGTTTAACAAATATAATACATACGTTTTATCATAAAACAATACGAAGAAAAATATTATTTCTATATTTTCTTTCCTTTCATTTCTTACTTCGTTTTTTTTATGAAATAAATGGATCGGGTACCAGTCGCCGTCTGTCACCCTCGTGTTCGTGAACTCGAGTGATAAAGAGTTGCTACGAATTATTTGACGGTTAGGTTAATTTCTTTGCAAAAGATTTTCTTTGGCGGTTTTTCTAAATAAGAAAGCCCACATAACTTTAGCTCGTTAAATAGATTTATATATAATAAAATATAACAAAGTCGTTAAAAAGGATTTCGTTATTAAATAAAATTAACGTGAAAATTATTTTTAAACAATATCTTACTAAACATTAATAGGCTTATGTAATATACAAGACGTACCGTACCGTATTAACAGCCAGTAATTGCAGCGTAGATAGGCACTAAGCGTACCATAACTTATGTAAAGGCTAATATCACATCCGAAAATTATAAATTATGGTTTCACCTGACAATACCGGAATAGTAACGTGTAAATCTATCTCTATAAAGGATTATTCTCGATTTCGGCAAAGTTTCAGCTTATGTATTATTCAGATATCATTCCAGGTTATGACAGTCTGCTGCTCAGTTTTAGAGTTAGCAGAAGTATGGAATAATACTGACTGCGTCCACTCTCACAGTATTGGCAGTAATATTATAATATCCAATTGCATTCTATCGAAGTTGGGGACTTATAGTTCAATGGCCGCAAACTTATACGTCTAAAACATATCAGTTGAAGAGGTATCCCTCGCTCATGTGATACGACTTTACTTTACTATTTAAATTCCGTTTCGTGCGGTTCCTGAGTAACCGGTAGGCCCATTTGGGGTAACGGAGAATGGGAGCAGCGCAATTCCATAATATGCAGATGGGCGTAGGTAGTATGGATGGGGTTGCTTTTTTGTATATTTATTGCCATGCTTTGAAAAGCGACAGACAAAAGAAATCGCCTTTAAATAATAGCCAATTGTTAGCAATTAATTGTAAGAGGTAGTGCCACACTGCATGCCTGCATGCATCCTAATTTGACCGGCACCACCGGGAAGGTATCTCTCGCTTTCACAAGGCCGGTGTAAAGTAACCGTTGCGTTTTGTGCGGTGTGTAAGTAGCCGGTGTCCCGTGGAGGTGGGAGGAGAAAGCTAGGCAGCGCATCTGTATAACGTGTATTCGAATGTCTATGGAGGTCGGTAGTCTTGAAAATGACTCCGACTGCGCATTTACTCCCCTATATCATAAAAAAAGCCAACTTTATTTTTGTTCATTAATCAGCTAGTCGCTAGTCATTATTGATTTTAGCAGGATAATATCAAGAATGTTTTTAGAAAAATTATATTTAATTTTAATAAATCCCCAAAATGTAGGTTATCGTTAAATTAATATTACAAATAGAAGCTGTCGTAGGGTTGCCCACCTACGCTATGAAATACGTAATTTAAAATTAAGACAAAATAGAAATATTGCTCAAAACATATTTTATCGTAATCAGAATCGCATGATTTTTTTCACATGAAAGTAACACCTCATACGCTGAAATCCGCCAAGCCGTCGTAGTTGCAGCACGGAACATATAAATGGGTATACATAAATATATACATCGCTCAAAAATAGTACCTTTCTGACATAGTAAGGTAGAAATGAAAAATAATAATAATATAATAAACAATCCAATTATACTTAATATATAGTTTAATATTGTGTCAAATTAGATGTTCATACTATTGTCTCACATCGTATATCACATCGAATCAAGCTATAAAGCTAATGACAAAGGTAGGTGAGTTTTAATTAAGTAAAACAACAATCTGCCAAAATTAGATAAAAAAGTATTTTAGAGCATCTACAGCGAACAAGATATATTCGAAGTGCTATTAGGAATTTTCGAGGCGTGCTTCAGGCGAACGTAATCGTGATTCGAATTTCCTCTCTTAACTAACGCTGTGGTGCTGTAGTGATGTTTCGTACCGAAAGTAAAATAAACAGTTTTATATACATAGACATTTAAAAATAGATTTGCAGTGATTATATTTCTAGAGTATATTATACTTGCTCTTGGGTGGATATACGAATCCGGCTACTAATAGGTATACAATTAATTATGCCTCTTCTTCTTACCTCATAATTATCATAGTGAGATTGAAAGATCTCGAAAGATCATGTGAAAACATGTATACATATTATATGTATAATTTATATTATATGTCAACGAAACGAACAATAAAAATATTTCATTAAACAGGATAAAATATTACTGTAAAAATATACTATATTTTACTTCTCTGATGTTTTAGTGACTTTACAGCGACTGTGGATTAGCCTTACCGCGATAATGATTAATTATTATGTTTCTTGATAACTTATATCATCAGCCATAATAATTTGTCAATCCATTGATGGTAGTTTTATTACATGTATTAATATGTAAGTGCACAATGCGCAAGGTATAATATATACTCAATTGAACCTTATATCTTATGGCTTTAACTGTAAATAAAGCACGGGTTTGGACAAACGTGAATATTTTATTGGACTTCATCCTTAACGTAAAGATAGTATGTCCGGCAAAGCAAGAGAAACTATAGAACAATTGGAATCGTCTCACCACCCTTCGTACATTTGCTACGTGACTGGTATTGTAATTGAGGCTTTGTCTATTATTTGGATTTACTGTACACGTATATACGTAACATAATTATCGTTTCTTTGAGATCCCTTGCCCATAAGTTTTACCCTATTTTATTTATGGTACTTATTAATAATTATTATGTACTTATAATTTAATTAGCTGCCCGACAGACGTTGTATTGTCTGCCGGGCTGATTTGGGAATCTCAACCATTCTCAAATTATATTCAACACACAAAAATTTCGTCGTATCGTCGTCGTACGACGAAAAAAAAATATATACCTATATATATATGTGTGTGTGTGTCTCTGATTTGATGATAAATGGCATTTAATAGTCTTTGTGTATGAATTAATACATTAGAATTAAAAATAAATACTGTTATAATCACGACTAAGTACTCGACCCTATAATATTAAGAAAGCGTGTTGGAGAGGAAATTCATTTCGATGCGACTGTGACTTGCGATCCAAGTAAAAAGAAGTGAAATATATGACATGACACAAATTCAAACCCCTGACCCATGACAAATCAGCATTCGCAGGTATGCTTCAAATATTTTCGGCTAGCTCGACGGTATGAAATGTTTTATTACAACGATAAATCTTTCATCTAAGTTGCGAAATTCTTGTAGATCTTGTTAATAATTCCGTATTCTGAGTGTTGCATTATACTGAGGCAAATCATCTTATAATTTATGTAATAAAGTAGAAAGATTATTTTGTTTATTTGTATCAAATGAGCTCCAAAACTACTAGACCGATCTTAACAATTCTTTCACTAATAATAAGCTACATTATCAGTAAATAATAATAATGCAATAAAATTATCACCAATTTAAAGTATAATAAAGTGAAGTTCTCGAATTTTCTAAGTATTGGGTAGTTGGTAATTACTAATTAGTACAAAATGGTGAAAATAAGTGTTAAAGATGTACTTATCAATTATATAAGTAAATTAATACTTACTTATTATGTAGTTATTTGCAAGAAGTAGTCCTATTACAGTATTGAATTCCAATCGCAATATCAATGAAAGTATGTTAAAATGCTTAACGTTTCAGACTCCTTAAAAAAAGATTTTAGTTTTGTACATAAAACCAAACTCTGAACAATGTGACTGTTATTCAATATTTCTATATAAGATTTATTTTGGCCTCATTTAACATGAAAATGTTAGGTATTGGGTAGGATAGAAATAAATAATCTAATAAAACTGTATTAAACTAGCCAAAATATTAATGGACAATTTTAATCTAAAACAGATTATTAAAATTAATTATTGACAACAAACATTTATAACTAAAGTGGATACTGGATACTTAGATTTCTCTATAGAGATGTCAACAAAAGAGATACTAGTGGCCTTACACAACCACTGGGATCTCCCGCCCGACATCAAAGAACTTATCCGCTCGAAAAATCGAGCGAGACGTAGATTCTGTAAGCATCCTTCAGATGACAACCGTACTATCCTCCGTCACCTCTGTGAGGAGGTGAAGTCCCAAGTAGACGCTTTCCGTCAAGACAAGTGGGCTCTCCTACTTAGTCATATTTCGCCCTCGCATACGGCCTACTGGCCACTTGCGAAAGCTCTGAAAGCAGAGCCATGGCAATCATACCCCCCCTCTCTCGTCCTAACAGTCTCCCTGCAATAGACGATTATGACAAAGCCGATCTATTGGCCGATACCTTGGAGCAGCAGTGCTCTCCAAGTATCACTCAGATAGTTCCCTCCCATGTGGAGGAGATCAATAGGGAATTAGAGCACCGCCTTTCTCTACCATTACAAGGCGACCCCCTCCGCCCGACAGACCTTGATGAGGTAACAGGTCTCATCAAGGCTCTTGTCCCCCGAAAGGCCCCGGGGCCTGACAGTATCACTAATAAAGTCTTAAAGAGCCTACCACCCGCTCTCCGAAGCCTTTTAGTGTGCATCTTCAATGCTCTCCTCGAAGACTGCGCATTCCCCGACCCTTGGAAAGTGGCCACTGTGATCGGTATTCATAAGTCGGGTAAACCCCGCACTGATCCCACAAGCTACCGCCCCATTAGTCTCATTAGTTCGATAGGCAAAATCTATGAGAGAATTCTTCTCGCACGCATCAAAGATGTCGTGCGGGAGGAAAATCTCTTCATGGATGAGCAGTTCGCCTTCCGCGAAAAACATAGTTGTCCGCTTCAGGTTCACCGTTTATGTGAATTCGTTCACGACGGTTTTAACCGTAAGCGTCCCATTCCGACATGCGCAGTCTTTTTTGATGTAGTTAAAGCTTTCGACAGAGTATGACATGAAGGCCTAATCTGTAAATTGTTCCGTCTAGGTCTACCGGATAGGCTAGTCCTAACCATTAAGGCATACCTAACCAATAGGCACTTTCAGTATACGGTAGAGGGCACGCTGTCCACCAGCCGCCTCTTAAGAGCCGGAGTCCCCAAGGCTCTGTTCTCTCCCCCACTCTCTATAATCTCTATACGAGTGATATCCCGCGCCATCCCAGAGTAGAGCTGGCGATGTTCGCGGACGATACCGCTCTTTATGCCCGTGCCCGCACAGTCCCTATAGCGACCAAGTACCTCCAGCAGGCGATCACCTCCCTAGGGGGGTTGTTCGCCCGTTGGCGGATCGAGGTCAATTCCGAAAAGTCCCAGTCGATTCTGTTCTCAGGTCGTTGGCGTAATGTCCAAACGAGACCGGCTTGTATCATGCCTCCCGTATCTTTATACGGTCAAACCATCCCCAGAGTACGCTCCGTTAAGTACCTGGGGGTCACCCTTGATAGTCGATTCAATTTTAAGCCGCACGTTACACGCGTGCGCAAAAAAAGCTCTATATGTGTTACACAAGTTGTATCACCTCATTAACGCTCGAAGTAAAATGTCGCTTAGAAATAAGCGTACATTATACTTAACCTGCATTTGACCGATTTTCTCCTATTGCTGTCCTGTATTCGCACACGCCAGCCCTAGGACTCTCTACCCTTTGCAAGTAGTGCAAAATAGGTTCCTCCGTATGGCCACGGGTGCCCGTGGTATGTCCGCAATCTCGATCTTCATAAAGATCTCGAGCTCCGCTCTGTTAGTGGGCACTTCAAAGTGCTCACTAAAACTCATTTCGATAGGGCCACTTCCCATCCCAACCCCCTAGTCACAAAAGCAGCGGTATACAACCCCGACTGCGTGACCAATGTCGGTCGACGTTCGAGACATGTTCTGGCTGACGCCGACGACATTATCACTACAACTGTTACACGAGTCATCGAGACACGTAAACAAAGACAGACACACACCCGCGATGCAGGTACTCTACACCCCGTCCGGGGGATCCGGACGCGGACACAGTTCCGACCACAACTTCACCCTGACAGGCAATAGCACACACGTTCTGCTCCGGTAAGCCAGAACGACGATGTTAGTTTAGTCTCAGGGAATAATGCCAGTGCCCTCTTGCAGAGCTCAAATCAAACCGCCGAACCGGTTAGGTTAACCAAGACAACCGCGCGCGAGTCGTACCACCCACCAGTGGTGGAGGGGGGGTCCGGACCCCCAGTCATGATAGCTCATAGAGCTCTTCCATCCCAAGACCCGTGTCGGCCACTTTTTAGCTGCCGCGCGCGAGCTGCTCCCCTCCGTTAAAGGTGGGGAGCTGAGGACACCCGCTGTCCTCGGCCATGATAATAATAGCATAACCTATTAATTCCTAATAAGTCCGGTTTGCCTTCTCCCATCGTTCTGGGAAAGAAGGGGGGGTCTGTCCCCCTATCGACCATAAATACAGTGGCTCGAGTGCAATGTGCTCGCCACTCATATCGATGAAGCTGCACTGACCTTCAGTCCTCAGCGTATAGTCTATCTAAAAAAAAAAAAAAACTAAAGTAGATGCGAAACACAATCAGCTGTTCAGGTCGATACACTCTTCGGGTGCAAACTATCATAATATAACCTTACGGATTATTTCAAATCGATTCGATAGATCGATTAATTTTAACCTAATATTAAAACTAG
Source organism: Calycopis cecrops (assembly GCA_001625245.1). Taxonomy (NCBI): domain Eukaryota; kingdom Metazoa; phylum Arthropoda; class Insecta; order Lepidoptera; family Lycaenidae; genus Calycopis; species Calycopis cecrops. The sequence goes on along the minus strand of LUGF01016139.1, from coordinate 168,705 downwards.
ACGATAATACTTCCATAATTTTAAAATTTGACCCGTGACCAAAAAATAACTCTGTATTTCATCTTATCTCACAAACCTAAATTTTTAAGCTTTCTTTCCGTTCTATTTCTCAGATTTTTTTAGTTTATTGTAATACTACAAATTCTATGGACGAACGTGAGATGCAGGGCGTAACTCGGGGGCTTGACATCTAGCACATTAAATCTTTGCGAACAATTTTATTAAATATAGTTCAGCTTATGCATCACGAAAATAACAAGTAGGTAAATCTAGAATATCTAATACTTAAAAAACAAAACATGTTTCATTTCTCGACACAATTCATAATTCCAATTAATTCCAATATTCATTTAGTAAAGTTTGCTATTTGATCCGAAATGATTGTTACAAGATCTTAATCACTGTTTTCAGGCGCTTAATCACATAGATTTGCATCTTATACATGTTTTCATTTACACTGCTCTTTATTGTCAGGAAAGGCATCAAGCGACCTAATGAAGTATAAAGTTGGTGATTTTGGCTCTAGATTCTATTTACTGGTGGCTCACGATAATTTAGTTTGGCTCTGTTTTGTTTTTACTTTTTATTGTTATTTACCAGGATTTTAAACGTTAACAGTCAAATGTGATAACAGTTATAATTACTTTTGACTACAAAGATTGGGCTATAGTTGTTTTTGCCAATGATTTTACTTATAAACACTTTTGGTTTATATGTAGTAGTAAAAATATCTAGCTTGCTATAAAAACGTAACTTTTAGATATAGCACAAGGTACAGGACAAACTTTCTCTAGTTAAGCAGTGAAAGAACGCCAACAAAAAATTATAAAAATTAAATTTAAGATGAGAAATTAAACAAAATAAAACTAAGATTTTCAAGTTTCAACTCTATGCTTTATAAAAGAAAATCTAATTATCGCTTAGAAACTTTCCCAATAACATTCCAAGTAACTTTCTGGATTAATTACTAACTATTAACTCGAAGTACTTTCCAGCAATTCCATTGCCTTATGAGGCACAAGTTTTCACCGTTCCTATAGTTTGCATGATGCGAGGCGAAGAGGATTCTATATGTGTGAAGAGGTTTAGCAGACTGCTGCGATGCTATACTTTTAGGTTTTTGAACTCTTAACCTTGTTGCCACGAAGTTAAATCAGTCCACTGATAGTTTTTGCCATTAGCCTCCTTTTTGTTCGCATACTTTTTATGTCTGCGAAAGGTTTATGAGGCTTGTGATGCAGATGGTTGGAAAACATATATTGTAAGCTGTTTTTTGGACCTAACTAATTTGAATTTTATTATAAAGTTTATATTATCAAGACTATACTACATATTATACTGTGCTATGACAAATACGAGTAGAAGCAAATATGTGGATTGCTAAGCATGAACGAGAACTACCACAACTAAAGACGCCCATAGACATAGTTATGCATGTATGATGCTCTCTTTCCAATTTCCACGCTATTGGGGCATCAAAAACTTACAAGCCACACTAAACGTAATAGCATAACAATTGCATTGCGGCGGTATCATGAAAGGTAAAAATAAAGGTATGCGATTTGCAAAAGCTTTGGAAAGCATCTCAGGGTTAAGAATTCACAACTGCTGATTTGTTCTTAGTAGTTGATATACGAAATACTTAGTAATGTTTGTTTTTAGGGTTCCGTATCTCAAAGAGAAAAAACGGAACCCTTATAGGATCGCTTTGTTGTCCGTCTGTCTGTACGTCTGTCAAGACCTTTTTTCTCTAAAACGCGTGAAGGGATTAAGCTGAAATTTTTGTCATATACGAAGGTCAGTTACGTCTTGATGCTTTGAAAAAATCTAAGATACATATAATTTACTAGTTTTCAGATTTATTCCTATATATGTGCTATAAGTTCTTACTTCTTGCCAAATTTTACAACTCCAGGTCAACGGGAAGTACCCGATAATTTTAGGTTTTC
>LUGF01016139.1:153322-166524 GCA_001625245.1 Calycopis cecrops | reverse complement strand
TTTTTCAACTAGCTTAGCTTAATGTCGAGTTTCCGTTTGTTACTGTTTATCTGGTCGAAAAAGGACTCATGAATAAAACAAATTCAACAGAGGCATAAGCGCTTTATTAGAGCGCTCTTAGAGACATTCAAGTATTCCAACACTGAACGGATTTCGACTTACGTGTTTTATTGTGGACAGGCCCAGAATAATTGCGTAGTCCAAATAAATCAAATTCTATCAATATAAACGAATCATTTATTACGTATTATTAATACTCCTTACATTTTATTGTTTTTTTTGCGATTGGTTATAGCCGTGATTTAAAAAAATATTATAAAAAATATTTTGCAAAATTTTAATGTTTGTTAAAAATGTCAAACTCGTAGGTATAACTTACAAAAAACTTTATTAAAAAGAAGACACAATTTAAAGAATCTGAACTGTTGTCTTAATATTTAAACTAAATTAACAAATATTTCTTTACTAGTTAACTATGGTATGAATAGGCTTGTGAACTTATAATAAAGGGTACATCACTTTATTATATAAGTTCGTTCCATACGATATAGAGCTGTTGTTCTTTGCGTCCTGATGTCATATTCCCTTATTGTACCTACTACTGGATAACGATTATTGTTAACCGAAGACTAGAAACCCTTTATCTACTGCCCATAGTGATTGAGCGAGTGAGCTTTTCATCTTTGCAGATTTGTATTTCATATTATGAAATTTTAATGATTTCAAAGATATTACCTATCTGATGATTTTTTTACATAGTGTATGTAAACGAGTAGTCAGAGCCATTTTTATGAATACCGATGCTCATAAACATCCATATTGATGTAATAAAAAACTTGAAAAATGTTCATCACACATTCCCCTTATCGAACTCGGGAAATTTCGATCACGAGGCAGTTAATATTATATTCAAGGAATATTACAATGTAAAAATGTATGCACGAACACACGTGACCCATATATTATCCCCTCATCTCCTATTCCGATTCTATCAGAGTAAGAGAGAAAATACGACAAAAATAAATCAGACGTATTGCATATTCACGACTCTTAGTAGAAGTAGGGTAGTTGTGACACTACATATGATAGTGATGCCTGTGTAATACAACATTCGGTCTGTCTACCGCACTCACGACGACATAATGACGCTAACATATTATTATGTCATACTCGTTATGTAGTACCGCTTGTTTTTTCATACTGGCGTAGCTCCAAGAAGCTAAACAACAGTTCACAATACAATAAGACCGAAGATAAATTAGGTGTAGTGCTGATGCTATGTATTCTCTAGGTCACAGAAGTAAAAAACACAGCCAACCTTTCCGACTCTAGTAAATACGAGACTTCTTAATTTACGGCTGAACGTGCTCTCCAATACAATGAGGATGTCGTACATATTCTGGCCTGTTGTATTATTATGGAGGGGAATTACAAAAACGAAATATAAGAAACGGTGTAGATATTACTGGTCCGTTGCTGACTATTTTTATATAGTATGTGCAAATGAGCAGTGTTTTGATGACTGTCGACACCCATAAACATCTGCGCAGGGCTTTGCAAATGGTGAGCTCATTTCTCCTTCTCGTAAGTCGAGTAAGACACTGTGGCGGTTAATTTCTGATGCAATAAAGGATGGCCAGGCTGGCATCCTATATTACTAAAAGTAATAAGAGAAAAAGTAATGGATTTTTTTTCCAAGGCTCTCAATGGATGAAGCGAAAAAATTTTTGCTAATAATATAGTTATTTGAGGATTTTACTGTTTTATTATATGTATAGATAATGTATGGTGCAGGTGGATGTCGTGAAGTTGAATAAATAATACAAAACACATTTTAAATGAAACTAATAAAAAATAATATAATACAATAAAAACAATATAAAAAACATATATACGAAAAAAGGAAATAAATAAATAAACTTAGTTCTTAACCCCCAAGGAAATTATTTAAAGGAACAGGAGGAAATATACCAATGCTATGATTTGTAGTTTCTTTTAATGCGACTAAAAAACTAAATAAAATAATATTCTGTGACTTATTATATTTTAATATCATCTCTGGAGACAATAAATACTTTCCTGTATAAATAAACTTTCGATATTTGTTATTATTTATAGTCTATGAAATTATTACAGCAGACAACACAAAAAAGCGAATCATTTATAACGGTTTTTGTTTTTCGTTAGTGCATGTGTACACAAAGACATGCTTTATAAAATATTTCGTAATTTGTTATAAATAATCTGTTCAAAAATATATTTGTTATTCTAAAAAAATGTGAGAAAGATTAACGTAAAATATTGTATCCATATAAAAATATTCAATCGTCATTATTTATGAAGCGATAAAAGTTGCCTCATAATATCTGGCGTCTAAAATTTGACAGCAACTTTTTACGTTAGACATATTAATTACCTACATAAATCAAAATTTCTTTATGATTTACTCTTACTCAGTATTTGAATTTGACTGAGCCCTTAATTTCGTCGACGACGATGAAATGACGTTATAATTGAATTATTTCTAATTTATTATACTATACCTGTCTTCAAATATATCATTATAGAAAATGAATATATTTCAAGACAAGACCTCTGTTTAGACTGACTATGATGATAAAGTGATTTTCAATATGTTAATTATTTAATCAATAAATTATTATAAAATGTAATTTTATATCTTTAATTTCTCTTGTTATGTGGTAAAATTAATTAATGTGAAGTATTTGATTTATTTAGTACGCATGCAGCTTTCCGTTGGCAAAGATGCCCCCCTCGGCGTGAATGTCCAACTCGCACTTGACCAGTTTTTCTGATCGGTTTTATTTGTTTCAATTTGCTGGATAATTCTAAAATTGCTGAGGACTTTTAGAATAATAATCATAGTCCGATAGCTTATTTAGTACGTTATGAAGGTACTGACAAATTTGATCCTTGTCGGTTTGCCAGTTTTCGATAAATTTCTCGTCTTTACGAAATTGTTTGTTATCTTGGTGTTTATTCCGAGTGTGAGAAATGATCCGACCCAATTTTATTTGTGAACATAAAAGTACATACATAAGCCAGTACATTTTGTATTTTACTAAGTTAATTCTCTCGTAAAAGCGTACAAAACTAGAACATCCATTTTGTTATTATCATAATTTTGCAGATGGCAATACACAGAGAACTTGATAAAGGTAAATAAATTATAGCTGATGTGCGTCCCAAAAAACTGCCAATTTTGTTGTTTACTAAGGATAACTCCCAATGGGCTTATTTATTGTTTTTAGCTTTGGATATTCGCCAATAATTGTGCTTTGCTACCTTATTGTTTGTTGTTGATTCTTTAAGCCCACAATTATGATGATAGAAACAAGGTTATTTTATTGTTTTTAATTTTCTATCTAAAGTTTCATAGTTTATTTGTCTTATATAGATTCAGAAATGGTTTAACAAAAAACAAAAAAAAGCAATCAATAAAAAGGAAGTGTATATAAGTGTATATAATATATAAATGAATTTATTATAATACTAGCTTCCGCTCGCAGCTTCGCGAGCGTGGATTTAAGACTTTAAAAATTGAGTTTTTATACATTCACGGCTAGGTTGGCGCAGTGGTACAGGGCTCGGATAGGTAGAGCGTGTTGCGCCAGGGGTCGGCTGTTCGAATCCCTCCTTGGTCATGGATGTTTACCTATACCTATATACTATATGTATTTCTATAATAAAAATCTTAAATATCTAAAATTTCTTAAATTTGTAAAAAAAAATATATTAAATATATTACGTTGTCTAGTACCCGTAACACAAGAGCTTACGGTACTTAGCACGGGGCTAGGCTAACATGGTGTGTAAAGTCCACATATATTTATTTATTATTATTTATTTATTATGTGACCTCTTATATCACTTTCCTCTTATATCACTTTATCTATTAAAAAAACCCCATCAAAATCTATTGAATAATTTTAAAGATCTAAGCATACAGACACACAAACGGAGGAAAGCAACGTTTTATGGTACGTAGTGATTCTGACATTTGATTATATATTATACAGAATCCGCGCTGGATACAGTAATATAAAATCTAGGAGAGACTAAAGGTCCTACCTATAGAATCTGTTAGGAATAACTATCAAAATAAATTACCGTTTAAAGATCTATTAGATTATTACAGATTTCATTTACAATGAAGTATTTTAGTGATCAGAGCATAAGTCTACATTCATTGAATGAAGCTAGTGCCGAATCTACGGTAAGCTCAAGGTGTGCCTTTTTTTTTTAATAATTTTAAAAATCAATATACTACACCGGATACAATACGGATAAAAACGAATGAGTGATAAAATATTTAATTGCTAATTCTAAAATCCCAATAATAATAAGCCAAACGTCATTTAGATAAGAAAGAAATATTATTTAGTTTCAGGGAAGTCGCGTGAGGAATTAATTTGAGCACGCAACCGTAATTTCTGTTAAATATAATGTTTTCGCATTAATTTAATGAATTATCTGTGAGCGATAGCGTTCAATCATATTAGGCTTATTATATGTACAGAGCAGACTTTTTGAATTTGTTTCAATTCATCGTTTCTTCTGGTAAAAAAAAATAACATTATTAAAATCTGATACCTATTTATTGGAAAAATCCATTTTATTGCAAATGAACTAAAATTGCAATGCTTTTGTAGGTTATTGTCCACATAGCCATCTCCAGACTATTTCCATAATCATAATAATATACTGCTTCATAAACACAAAATTGTGTACATATTATTTTGTTTTTAAACATCTCAAATAAATGGCCGTTCCTACATCAGCACAAACGGATATTTTAAATACACTATAAATATATATCGCGATAAGATAATAAGAGTTCAGTCTTTTATTAAATTCCGCCTAATTGAAAGATTTATGCTTACAAGTAAATAGGAAAGTTACAGCAAGACTAAGTAACAAAAAAACAACACCGCCTTATTCACAAAAACAAGTTAAACAATATCTTAAATAATAATTTACTAATGAACTTCCTAAGCCTTAAATATGTAGTATTTAAAAAGTTGTTAATCATAAACGATACTTAAAAATTGCATAGACAACATTTTTTATCACTTGCAACTTTTTAGTAAATCTGACACTGTCAACTTGCATGTCATTGTAGACAGAAAGTTCTGATTATGGAGGGTAGAGGTAAATGAACAATATGACCCTGTTATAGTATATAATCTATGATATGACCGATTCTACTATCGCAGAGAATCAGTTGATTTTCTGCGTCGCTATTATTTTTTACGCTGGCGGGTTTTTTGTTTTTTTTAATCTTTTATTTTTTTCTTGTATTAACTAAATTTTACTTTATTAATGCTTAATGTTACTTCAGAAAATAGTAAACTATAAGGTTTATATTTTTACTCCTTAAAGCTGATTTATGAAAGTCGATGTGAAATATTATATAAAGGTGGTAAATCATGTAAACAGTGACCTGGGCAAGACTAAGGCTTACTGGGCTAACGTCGGGTATCTTTTATTACGGAATCAAGTTCTTTCGAGTAGAATGGCGTGTCAGGGTTTACTTTTGCAGTAATAACCTAGATCTTATGATTTAAAATAATATGTGTCTTTACACATATAATTTGAAATCATAACTCAGATCACTGAGTAATTACTAAGTCATATAAAAATGTATTACACAAAATTTTTACTAAAATACAATTTTATATGACTTAGATTGACTCAATTAAATTTCACAATGCCGGGTTCAAGATTACTACTACAAGATTGTGCGAGGATTTATTAGTGACCGGACCCAAACTTGTAATAATCTTAAAACGTTAATTTGACTGTGACTGGGTATAATTTTATTGCCGGAGAGTAGAGCCTTGTAGAAATACCCTCGCAACATTTGAATGGTGTAGCCTTATGGCAAAGCTAATTGAACATGTAGGATTCGGTCTAATTAATTCTCTTAACCTATATTATACTACTGAAGTTGTAGATATTAACACGTTTTTGAAATACACCAGAAGAATTACTCAGAAGTAGTGCTACACTGCATGCAGGCATGTAGCTGAATTGGGCCGGCAAGATCGGGGAGGTACTTTTCGCTTACATGAAACCGGCGTAAAGTGACAGATTTGTTGTCGCGTTTCGTGCGGTGTGCAAGTAGCCGGTGGTCCATGGAGGTGAGAGAAGAAAGGAGGGCAACACATGTGTATAGCCTCTTTGCTGATGTCTATTGGCGTCGGTAGTCATTAAAGTGACTTCGACTGCAAATTTGCCTCCTATACCATAAAAAAATGTTATGTAGATACTGACAAATTTTATTCTCAGTCATAATAACTTTGTATAAAATACTTCATCTACATATTTCGTACGTATGTATGTACATAATCATGTATTTTTCATGACAAATCTTTGATATATGACCAGAACTTGAATTTGATATGAATGTGGCAAAAATTTATCATAATAATTCAAACGCCTCAAAAATTTTTTTGTCGTTCGCATCGCACGACTGGTGCGTGACATTTAAATTGAGTGCTAAAGTTTTTTATTTGCTTAAATTAAAATTTATGTTGGTACACACAGCATAACTAACAAAATATCACAATATATTATTTATTTATGAGACATAGACCTTCCGCCTACCCTGTTATGATACTGGCTTGAATATGTATCTTTATCGTATTGTGCTTATATATCTTTTTAAATGCTGACTTCAGACCGCATGCATCCTAATGGCTCAATCTCCGAATCCCGGTGAGAGGGTAAATGAGTGATATAATAAGTAGAAGAGGTGATTGAGTCTCTAAAATACAACCTGCTTTGTACATACAGCGGTCAAAGTTTATCTGAAACATTTGCTTGAACAATTAGACATAAAATATATATAAGGTTGGATATATTGATGTCAATAAACTGTTGTCATAAATAACCCGAGTGTTTTGTGGATAATTCATATACAAATAATAAAAATATTTAAAAATCTATTTAAGAGACATGTAGCTATAAATCGACATTACACTGTTGTTGATTTAAATGTACCTACAAGAATAAATATAAAATGTAATAATATAGAAATTTTATTTTTTCGCAAGAGAAGATAGAAGATTTGTAAAAGATAACTGGACTGAAAATAGGAGTATGGAGTATTGGCAGGCCAGGTTATGTGGGTTTTTTACCCACTAAAACCCCTGCGGCGAACATTCTGGCCTCATTTAGGGTCAACGGGAACTCGTAACGAACAACATCCGCTGTCCCTATCCTTGCCCTTGCATGTGGCGATGCTCCTCTATATAAAGTTGGCTAAGCTTCTCGTGATCGATTTATAGTCAAGTATATTTATCCTAACTACATGGCTACGATCATTAAAAAAAGAAGAGAAATGCCATAAATCTTAGGATCGGTCTTGCGACTGAGGCACCGGCTCGTCTTATGGTGCCTCTGTTTTGTCTTAGAAAACGTCGACTCAGATCAACCCTTTATCGGATCTTCTTTTTGAGCATGACAGTCTCGCAAATCGAGGCTACTAGAAATTGCGCACGTAACTGCCGGCAAGGAGAGGTCTTGTCCAACTTCTTCTACCAAGATATGCCTTTTTGCACTCCACGCAGTACATGCTTCGAGGGTGTGTTAGGCAGGGCAGGTTTCGAGGGAGTCTTGACCACATCCACAGTGGTGCCATCACGTCACCTCATGTCCAATTTTAAACAGATACTCGGCGAAACAACCACGATCCTTTAATATTATAGAAGTTTTCATTCAATATTACTATTTTTTTAATAAAAATATTTTAATCATCATCATCATCATCATCTCAGCCACATGACGTCCACTGCTGAACATAGGCCTCCCCCATAGATTTCCAAATCGACCGATCAGACGCAACCTGCATCCATCGGCTCCCCTATTTTTATAAATCTAGTTAATTTTAACTGATGTACAACTTTACAACGACGTTGACAATGTGGAGTGTAATAATGTTAGACGTCGACGTCTGTGTGTCTGTGTCTCACTCGTATCATAGGTATCAAACGGATGTAAAGCTAAGTTTGGTAAAACTCAATCCCATAATTTCAATAGTGTCAGCTCAATTTTTCCTATTTAAGGTTTTTTATTTTTACATATTGAAGTATGTAATAATAAATAATATTAAAAAAGTATTACATAAAAATATGATTAATAGATCAGGCACGACATTTCTTGAATCTTTAACAAGGCTCTGAGGACAGGCGATGAAGACAAAATTCGATCTAAAACAAACTATTTATTATTTTCATATTTAATATTATAACACATCACTTTCCCATTCTGACGCCCCGCGGTGAAATGACCAAACAATTTTGCCATTTGTCACTGTCTTATATTCGCTGAGGAGAAAAATGATTCACTGAATCTGTCGAGCATCACGTTGCTCGCCTAATTGAAATAAATTGCCTTCACAAAGTAAACGATTTAATTTCAAATTAGTACAGCACCGAGGTAAAATAAATTTTAGTCATAAATATCTAACCTTTATTTTCAATATTACTTTATACTTTTCCTTATTAATAATACATTCTAATCAAAAGTTAATCCAGAAAATTGGGGCGAAGTCAATTTAACTGAAGATCCTGCTGTATGAACTCTGATTATAAGAAGGGACTAAAGTGCAGAAGTGTGTGGCAATTTCGCGCTCGGTCTAATGGACGACGATGCTGACCTTACTTCATTGCGCTGTATCGACGCTTCTGGGATGATTTGTATGGCGAGTTAACTTTAAATCGGATAAATGTGGTATCAATTCTTTAAAGGTTAAGTATATTATTGTGTTAAATTAATCAAATGCGCGCTTTTGACATTCAAGGGAATAATTCTTCGTATTTCACACATCACAAGCCAGGGGTGTGACGACGCGTTTACCTGCGTTACCAAAATAATAAGACGAGTGAATAAAACTCAGAATCACAACTCGCCTTAATATAATTTTAGAAGTGATATGATGTCACCAATCATGTCGGAGCAATGCAAAACAATTAGTTAATATTAATTTCTGTAGACACCAGCAAAAGTAATACTGTCTCCACACTTGCCATACCCATATCCATATTAGGTTTATGAACTAGTAAATTGATTATGAAATCCATCTAATTAATGCAGTCGAGATGAGGTCGTTCCTAGAGATATGTGGCGTAGCCGTCGTCGGCCACGTTTATAATCAAAAAGTTAGAGAGATGTTATGTATGAAAAAAGTGTTGATAAGAAAGAACATGCTCCATTGGTTCATCCATGTAGAAAGAATGGCGACCATGGTGAAAGGTTAGCAAAACAGATATACAATGTGAATGTGGAGGGAATAGGTTCCAGCGAAAATCATGACTTACGTACTATGGTCAGATTGATCGTGCACTGGCCGGAGGTGGCGTAAAGAGTCTTTTAACAGGCGTGTATGTATGAAGAGATTTATGAGATTTATTTAGAGAAAGCGAGAAAAGTGTGTAAGGATCGTGATATGCGGCTTTTGGAACTCTCTGCCTATCCCGTTAGAGAAATGATGTGAACATGTTTTGCTGTTGTTGTTGATAAAAGCATTTTGAGATTTGTGAAGTGAAGAAATTAGCTAATAGGTATATGTAGAACAACCAAAACTACTCTTTTGAACAAGTACCTAAACTTCAGAGTTAAGCAAACCATATATAATTGTATTCATGATTTCAGTTTTAAATGTAGTGGTAGCTCGGAGGTACCTCTCAACTGAGTTCGGTTAGAAGCATTTCAACGTAAATAGAATATTCAAAAGTTGGCTTCTTAAAAATGGCTCAATTTGCACTACAATCTGACGGGATCCCTACTTTACTATTCGGCCAATGAAATACCCCTGTCATGAAAACCTGGACCGTATGAGTTTTTAGTGCCTACGTAATTGAATATTGATGTTTTTGGTTAATTGTGTGCATGGAAAAATAAAAGGCCCGTTATGTCAGGACTTCTCGCAAATTTCACGAAGTTGAACAACAGAATCGCAATATTACTTTTGTCTCAAATTAATTCGAATTCCTTTCTATGTAGCTTTTAGATCGGCCTTTGTTGTTCAATTTATTTTAGTTTGCTGATTACTGATGTCTTTGCGTAGTCCTCATCAAAACCATAAGGCACGGCTGTTGGCGCAATAGATAACATGTTACAAATTGTAATTTAGAAATAATTTTCACTTTCATATTATGTTTGCTATTATCATTCTCAGAAAGCTAAAAACTCTTTCGGAGAAAAAAACGTTGTATAATTGCCCCAAGAGAAAAAGTACATTAAGCTGCAATGTATCTCACTTTCTACACCTTTTAACTCGGAGACTGATAAAAACGTGAAAGAACCCTGCGCCTTCCGATTTGGTAAAAATTTTAAAACCGTTGCTTCTATCCACGGGTATATTGAAAACGTAAAAGCTATTCACGGGAAAGGAAAATATCACTAAGGTTTTTCGTTATATGTCGAACGATTTTTATCATTCACCCTATAAGGTCAGAAGGAGAGTAATGTTTTCCGAGTATGTAAATATATAAAAAATACCTACGAGTATATACATAATAATAAACACTTTATTTTTCACCAAAATATAACAATATCTCAAAGAACTCAAAATTATATAGGTAAATGTACAAAAAGGCGTATGCAGTAGGTATGGAGTAATTTATCAATGTATGTTTTTTTTTTTTTTTATGGTAAACGAGCAGTTGTAGCCATTTTCATGACTACCGACGCCCATAGACATCTGCATAGAGACTATACAGATGCGCTGCCCCCCTTTCTCCTCCCACCTCCATGGGCCACCGGCTACTTACACACCGCACGAAACGCGACAGCACAGCTGTCACTTCACGCCGGTCTCGTGTAAGCGAGAGGAACCTCCCCGGTCGTGCCGGCCCAATTCAGCTGCATGCAAGCATACAGCGTATGTACCTACCTATGTAGATTTCTGCGTTCTTTCCTGCATACTGAGTGGCTTAACTAAAATGAACGTTACAATTATCTTTAGTTTCGTCTTTTTATATAAAAATAAAAAAAACCTTATTAGGGTATCATCATGTATCATCATACGAAGGGTATTGAAAAACGATTCCATAAAACATATACCTAGTAGCATATCACTCGTAGTTTCAATTTAAACATAAACTTAAAAATAGAAAACAAAAAAGTAAATTATAAGAAGAAAAAAAAAACAACTGCACAAAGTAACTAATAAAGAGCAGAAGGGGGGCAGCGCATCTGTATGTCTCTATGCAGATGTTTATGGGCGTCAGTAGTCATGAAAATGGCTACAACTGCTCGTTTGCCCCCTTATACCATAAAAAAATAATAATAATAATAACTGAAAAGAAGAAACGATGTAGATAGCAGCTGGTTCTGCGGTCAGGACAAATTTAATATTTGGCAAAATTAATTAATGGGGCTCGACTGTATAAGCGGCTACTATATTATAGCCTTCTTTATTTTTTGTTATTTATAAATACTATAAGCAGTCGGGATTTTTTATTTTTATATATTTACAATAAACAACATTATGACCAATGAAATATTTATTTCATTGCTTATCGTAACAGTAATTATACTTTCAGAAAAATATTACTTTCACGCGAACATTACTAATTTAATGAAGTTTCTAGTTAGTTTCGAAGTTTCCACTCCTTAGTCTTACTTTTTTCTCTTACATTATTTTTTTCCATACTAATAAAAAGCAAGAAAGGAATAAGTACGCGAATTCGATCTACGCATAATGCCGTAAGAAAAGTAAATAGAGTTTCATTTTAACATACTCGTAGAATATAATAGTCTTATAGATTTTTGTCTTTAACTTCTGTTACATTCAGTGAAATATTTTATTGATTACAATAAATCAACTGTAACGGATTTTGTCGCAGTTTATTTTATAAATTACACGAGCCAGGCATTTCAGAAGCTTTAGGCTGCAATAATTGAAGTCCTAATTGCAGTACTTTTTATAACTATCTTTTATTCATCTTGCAATTGTATCATTTTTAAGTAGTATATTTCTCTAGCGTAGGAGATAAACATCCAATCAGACCAATTTCTAGACAACCGACGCCCATTAACATCCGCATATGTAATTTAAAATAAGTATGAACGTAACAACATTAGCATAAGGATTTTCTTAAATAAAATATATCTCAATTTATACTCTGTAATGTTTATTTTACGCAATATAAGTAAGCAAGTGAACCCAATGGGCAAGTACACACCGGGTCAGTTGCCAGTAACCATTGTTTCGTTGAAAGGCTAATGGGGTCTTGCCGAGGAAGGCATGTTATTCAAGTGTCAAAGAGATAAATGTCTCGTTATTTATGGTGTTAGGAGTCAAAAATGTCTTAAATCATTTTTGTAATGGTATAGAGAAAGACAATTTGTGTAGTATAATATCATGTTATTTTTATGCGTGGAAATCGGGAGCTTTTTTCCTCACGCATGTACTTACCATTACACTGGGCATGGCTGCATCGGTGAATAACTATATCGGAGGGGTATCACGGAGACCGATTTTATTTATCATGCTTGTGGAATTGCGTAGGACACAGCTCATCACACCTTGTAGGTGTTCCCTATGTGGTCCCTTCATCATCAGGATCTGTAGACCATTCAATGCCCAGCATAGTCTAATTCAATACATACAAGGTGTAATTAAAAATTACTGTGGATTTTCAAACATCGTTGGCTATGTACATTAGACTTTCGATTCTTATATTATTATGTTAGTATACTCGTCTCCAAGAATGATTACGGTTTTGGCTATATAGCATACTTAGTTTGTTTGTTAGAGGCATAAATAAGTCAAGTGTTTTGCATGTTCTGCGATTTTCTGCTGTCGACAAAACTGGATAAAAGAATTTGCATCAAATTTTGTTTAAAAAATGATGATAGTGTATGCCACTATCATCATTTTTAAACAAAATTTGACAGTGAGAGTAAAAATAATGTTTACAAGTGGTACAAGCTTTTCACAGAAGGTTGAGAATATATAAATGATGACACTCACGTTGGACTCTAGTCTCCCTGCGACTTTTCCTGTTCCCAAGATTGAAGAGACCCATGAAAGAACGGGATTCTGCGACGATTAAAGAGATAAAAACCTAATCGCTGAGAAAGCTCAAGGACACACAAAAGTTATTGTCTGAACTGCTTCGAGGATTGGAAAAAACGCTGAAAATATAAGAGGGGGGCTACTATGAAGG
>LUGF01016139.1:138764-152651 GCA_001625245.1 Calycopis cecrops | reverse complement strand
GCGTCTACAAGACGACATAGACAGGGTGGTGGAGTGGAGTCTTAAAAATAAACTCTACTTCAATACTGCTAAATGCTCAGTGATCACATTTACTCGTATGCGGACTCCTTCACACTATGAATACAGAGTTGGAGAGGATCTGATGCAACGAGTATTGCAAGTGCGCGATCTAGGGGTGTGTGTGAACACTGAGCTAAACTTTAGGGACCATATTACGACGATATCCAGGAAGGCCTACAGGAACCTAGGGTTTGTATTGAGGCAAACTCAAGGCTTTACAAATATAACTACTATACGAATATTGTATGACGCTCTAGTCAGGAGTCACTTGGAGCATAATGCAATTATTTGGGCTCCCTACGAGGCAAAATATAGTTTAATGTTGGAACGGGTCCAAAACAAATTCATAAGGCACCTGTATTCAAAATTATATGGGGTATATCCGTTATATCCTCTAATGTATCCCTACATTATTTGTAGTAGGTATGGTGGGATATAATGAGCTTAGAGTACGCCGTGAGTTCACACTTGCGGCGTACTTGATAAAGTTGTTGCGGGGTGTGACACACAACCCGGGGGTGCTGCGCCATCTCAGCCTGTGCGCGCCAGACCGATACGTGTGGAGGAGACGGCTCCCGCAACTGCTGGCGACACCGGTGGCCAGAAGTAATCTGCTAGCTAAAGCACCGGTGACGAGAATTATAAGAGTAATTAACGCCACTCATATTAGAGTGGACATATTCTCAGGGGCTGCGAGTGATATTGCAAAAATTTTATTATATGTTATATGTTATGATAGTAAATAAGTAGATTTTAGATAGTTATTGGGTAGTGGTAACCTGTAAAAATATTGTGTATTGGAAATAAATAAATAAATAAATAAAAAATAAATAAATATATATATATATATGAATACTTCATTATGAGAATAAAGATGCAATGTGATTTCATTTTTATGCAACATATTATAAACAAACATGTAGCCTTAGTCTTATGCAGCACACACACAGCAGCACAGCACACATTATAGCTAGTTTTAGAACTGCTATAATCTCACTGTTTTTTCAACGTTTCACAAAACTTATGCAAATTGAAACTTTAACTGAGACATTTTGAGTCGAATTTATTTATCCTGAGTTGAGGATTTGACAGATAGCAAGAGCTCTAACGCCTCTTTTATATTTACGCCTTAACTTCGTGCTGTGAAGTTGAAACATCTTTATGATTATTGCTTTCACGCATGAGTTTCCTAATACGTATGTAATACTTTAACTGTGCGTTTACGACCGTGTAAATTGAAAATAAAATAAACGAGACGGTATAAAATATGGTGTTCGCGCCGCGAGTGAATCGTAGTGTATACGTAAACATTGGCGCCCTACCGAGTGGACGTATTTCGGCTCAAACATATGGAAATATGGGATAAAGAACAAGAATATTTGGGAAACCCGCAGAGGCTGTCTTGCGAGGTTTATAACAATTATAAAAATATACTAAAATAAATATTCAATTATTTGAGATCGTAAATAATTTTAACATCATTTTATAATTTATTTTATTTCATAAATAATACAATAGCGATTATGATTAAACGATACAAGCATACATATGCAAACATAGCAAGAATCTGTGATTATTCTGCTCTAACAGGCCATTGACCATTCCCCTTATATCAAATTCTTTATAAATAGAAAGTGTCGAATTTCGGTATTACGATTGAGTGCCTTGGGTGGTAATTTTTTTTTTTTTCAAAAAAAACAAAGATTTATATTTTCATATTAATTTTTTTATAATATTTCATTAGTATAGTCGAAATAAATATAATAATGTAACAGGTTTCCGCCTTCTTAGTAAAGTATAACAAACTAATTAAATTTACAAATAAATCTTAAAAAAATCAAAACAAAATAAGCAAAGTTTTATCTAACTATTGCTCGAAATTTTAAAGAAGTAACGAAAAATTCAACTGTACCTAAATAAGATTCTGGTGTATGGCCCAAGATCATGCGACATACAATTTAATTTATTTAATTTTTAAAATATAATTTCAAGAAATTAATTTAGTCTAAGGATTTTATTTTCAAATATTTTAATTTAATGACTAATGATTTTAATAATTTGCTTGCCGCACCTATTTCAGTCCTAGGTCATTCCAAGATTCAGATCTTCTATTTGCCTAATTCATAATACAAATTTTAACGAAAAGTGATTTATTGAAAATTGTTAAATATATAAATAATAAAATTTATGTAGGTTAATATATTTCCAGCTTAATTTATTAAGCCGAAAATCAAAGCCACTTAATTGAAATTCATAATTAACGAACGTGGAAACGTGAGTTGGAGATATATTTTAAACTTTCATAAACATGTCTTAATTCAAACCCGTAAACTTCTCACGTGCTACCCTCGGACGCCTTTGAAACTTCTTTGATAATAAATCAAGAGACCCGCATAGGAGACAGATTTTGTGCCATGACTTATACTTTTACTAACTTTTCCTATTTACGCAGAAAGTTGTCAGTGTTGTTACGTGGTAAAATGTATATCTCGTTTATTGATTCTATGTCATTACTAAGTAACAGACAATTTTATGTTGTATGTATAAGTATGACATCAGCAGAGAATTTTAGATTTGTATTTCCAACTAATAATTCTTTGTTCGTTGCGAATACAAAGACTGGTGAAATTAATTTAGTTACAAATGTAATATTTGATGTATTCTCCTCTATTTGAAAGACAATATGATAAGTTATACTATTTATTTTATAAATTTGACAGTGTAAATTGTGTCAATGTGTGTCGACTGTATAGACGTGTTACTATGGGTGGTTATTGTTTCATGAGACCCCGTCCGGCATTTTTTAACGTTCTTGAATAACTGTATAAAATTATTTTATCCATTTCTAAGTTGTTACGACCAATTTTTGATAGATGGCACCACTGTCATTCCAATGAATTTTATATATTGCTGTGATAGTTCATGCTAATTTATCTGTTGGTGGCGTAGCAACGCACGCTATAGCTAGTCCTTGATACAGACAGAGTTACACGATATTACATACTGTGATATTACTTTATTGTGGTCAGGCGGTACCATAATTCATAATTTCCAACGCTATGGTCACATTGATATTAATTATATTCCGCTTGGTGCCCGTCCACACTGTAATTAGTTATCGGAAATATCTACGTGCATTACATACGCAACATGAATATTGTAACGCGATAGTCCACGAGGAACACATTTTTCGTAGTGCCTTAAAGCAATTTTAAACAATACTGTGACGGGATGCGCCGTTTCTGGATTTGTGCCAGCTTAAAGGGCTACGTTATCCCCCTTCTACCGTAAACTTTACGAAGGTGGCACCCCTTTCAATTTGAGTGTCAGTACAAAACGTGGCATTATCACGCTAATATTTTAGGACGTTTAAAACAACGGTTGTGTAAATTGAATCAGTTTTAAAAGTTGCTCGTTTTAAGTCACAAGTAAGTAACTGATGCCATGATGTTTATTGTCATGGTAGATTTGATCAGTTTATCTCTTCGAGGTTAGAAAAAACATTAAAAGCAGCTTGTTAAATAATTTATTAGAGGAAAGGCCACTTTTCAACTCCAAAAAGTTGTTATTAATGTACATAGATCTTAATCAGAGCTCAAGCAAATAAAAAAAAAGGCCTATAAGAAGTGCAGACTTCATTTATGCATGTGGCTATTTCAAAACAAGGCTTGCAAAGAAACGCCAGTCGCAAAAAGCTTTTGTTAACATTTACTTGTGTTTTAAGGAATTTACAGCCGATCAATTAAAAAGAAATATATAATTTTTTTTGCAAGTAGTATATCTTATATAAGAGCATAATATCAACATTCATATTTGTTTCTGAAGGAGCGCGGTTTGATTACGGTATCGGCATACAACGCGACGTAGTGTATAAAATAGAACGTAGATTATAGAGAAGCTTTAGTTTGTACACATGTTGCTACGCTCTGATATCATGCAACATTCAGACGGAACATGCATTCAATCGGTCTAACATTTACGTTACGTTAGTCGACCGAGCAATTTTTATACCTACTGGCACGTCAACGACACGACATTTTTATACAGTTACTCAAGAACGTTAAAAAAAGGCGAACGGAGTCGCATGAAACAAAAACCACCCACAGTAAGCTACACGTATACATAGATGACACAATAGTAAGCCAGTCGCCCCCCATTACACACGCAAACTTGAATACACTGTCACACTTTTGATGCTTCCATCATTTTTTAGATTTTTTTAACATCCTTGCAGTTAGTTATTGAAATTGTTGCATACCCTTTCTATAAAAACCTACATAATACAATTTATATTGTATTCAAGTTTATCTTATATTGTATAAAAATATACACTGTGACTTTTTATGATTTTAAATCGTTGAAACTGATTTGTACAATAGGTAGGTATAGACAGTACAATTTTCTTACATAAAGTCATTAATATAATTATTGATCATTTATATATAACAAATAGATATAAATTAATCATTGTGGGATAATAAAGTTATTCTAGGTCAATCATTCTAAAGTGTCCTTATGTCTTCTATGTGTCTTAATTTTATGATCGCTTCTTCTCTGGAGACAATTGGAGATTCTACTGATTATGGTCAACGTATAGATAAGCGAATGTATAGACAAAACTAAAGACGATAATTTCTCTCTTTCTTTTTTTCCCTTCCTCTCTCTAACTTTGATTTCATCTAAGTGTGACACTTTGATTCGAACACTCTTAAAGAATCTGCCATCATCTTCTAGTGATATCTATAGACAGATATACGTTTATATATTGTGCAAATAAAAATGTAAAAAGAAAATAAAAGGTATATTTGCCAGTATTACTTTATATTGACTTATATACGATAAATCGATCAATATTAAATTAAATTTTATATTAGTAGTAGTAGAAGTACAATTAGATATTCACTATGTTAGGCATTTCATTCTAACCCAATTTACAATTATTATATTGCAAAAGTTGTAAATAAAGTTAATTTACTTTTAAATATTTGCATAGGTCATATTTATGCCTTATAAATGTTAAAGAAGACATTAAAACCTGAATAATGTTATAAAAAGGGGTTTAAATCTGAAAAACCTCGGGGTAAGTTCCATTGTATTTCTTAAAAATTGCAGTCTCGAGAATAAACGAGGTGTAATAATTTCTTACATTGTTGTTAAATTCGCTACGATGTCGCGCAGAGTGAATTGGTCTCTAAGCGCGGTGATAAATCACTGGGCGAGCAAACTTGCAGTATCATCAGCGAACAAGTGCTAGATGCTTCTGTCTGGTCTTTTCCGACTCAGGTTTTACGCAGGATCAGCACAGTAATTACTTTCGCATTTTTCGTAGCATGCATTTTTTACATAGGGTATCTTACCATCCAAAAAGTGGATGTTTCAGTTTCCAAAGTACACACACATTTTTTATATTATATTAGTGAATTTATAGACAAGCTTACCTTTTAGAGTTCCACACCAATCTTAGAATTTATTTTTTTATTAAAAAATTCTCGTTAAGTGAATTTAATTTTACGCTTTAAGTTTCCAAATTGTTAAGTGGTACTTAAAGTAAATATCAAACTAGATTCTATAAAATATAACATAAAACCCATGTACAGATCACCTAGTGATACTTCCCATCGGTATTATGGGATCGAAGGATATTTCCCCAGCTGTTTTCATGGGATGTCTGTTTAGGATATAATAATGCCCGAATGATACTATTTTTAAGGATACATTATTTAATTATGTTGTGATATACTTCTTATTAGTTTTCTGATTTTTATGAATCTTAAATGTTAACAATTATTTTTGCTTTTATGTTTTCCAATTTTTTAAAGTGGATTAAGTTTATTAGTTTAATGATAACAATTAATACCGTTGATATACTTTACATCAATATAATAAATATTCGATTTGATTCATTGGTTCAAATAGTTTATTAAGAAGTCCTCTAGTTATATAAATGGCCCATAGACGTGGGAGAAGAAAGGAGGCCAGTGCATCTGCAGAGCCTCTCTGCGCATGTTGATGGGCGTCGATAGTCATGAAAATTGCTCCGACTACTCGTTTACCCCTATACCATTAAAAAAATTCTCAGGATACTTTATTTACCACCTATCAATCATGTATGCCAATTGAGCTTAAAACGGAATACTTTCTTAATTAACAAAATATAGTATTATTTTTTTATGATATAGGAGGGCAAACGAGCAGCCGGAGCCATTTTCATGACTACCGACGCCCACAAACATCCGCATAGAGGCTATACAGATGCGCTGCCCTCCTTTCTCCTCCCACCTCCATGGACCACCGGCTACTTACACACCGCACGAAACGCGACAGCACAGGTGTCACTTTACGCCAGTCTCGTGTAAGCGAGTGGTACCTCCCCGGTCGTGCCGGCCCAATTCGACTGCATGCAAGCATGCAATGTGGCACTACCTATTACTTAAGTAAATAGAAGAGTAAATAGAACTATATCTTAAATAGATTAAATATATGAACAAGGCCGAGATACATAGCCTAGCACAAAGCAGCTCTTCAATTGAAGATGGGGTGCTCATTATTTAGGTCCTCTATGTCTCAAGTATGTCTTATAATACTAGAGTGGTGACCCAGATTTGTTGGAGAGTTTTTATTTCCAGTTTCCACATACAATGTGTGAAGGTTATGCGAACGCAATAATATAAAACAAAATTATTTAGTCTCTCTTAACAAGTCGTCAATTTCAAGATTGTGAAGATGTTGAAAGGAGGAGCAATGGGTGTTAATGTTGCTAGTTGTTAGCTCATATAATAATTATAGAAGTAGCTGCAGAATTATTGACCTGGTGATTTATAAAGGCATTGCTAAGCATGCACTAATTGCACTACATTGTATTATACTTATCATGTTTCAATGTGTCACCTTAAACTTGAATATAAAAAAAAAATGTCTCCAGGTTTAGAATATTCTGAAGATATAAACATTTTGCAAGTAAAAACGTATTTCTGTTTGTTCGCAAGGATTTGCGAAGCTTTTACTTGCATTTCCTTCAGACAAGAGGAATAACTTTTCCTATGAGCGTTTTATCGGGTCAGTACATTTGCGAATGTTTTACTAATATAACATAATGTAGAAAAGTTTGAGTTGAAAAATTAATTTATAATAAGTGAGTTTTAAGAAGAGTTTTTGATAAATATAGTTCATAAGAAATGTATTTGTTTTTAAAGATATATTTGCATCCATGTCTGTTTTTATTTAAAACTCGTGGCGCTAGCGCTAGCTAACATCCTTGTTATTCAATAATTCCCAAATAATTATGTAGTTTAGCTGACAGTTGCTTATTACTAATAATATCCTTAAATATTTTTTTTTACGTCTAGAGCTGAAGCTCTAAAAATGACTGATTTTAACGAGCATCTATCGTCCTATAATCACTAAGACAAAAATCGGCTTTACACATTAATACCTACTATTCTATAATAATATAAAAAACAGAGCAATATACGAAAGGTAGCATTGGGAAATATCTATAGTAGAAATAAAAACTCATGACACAATTTACTTTTCAATAAATGTGCGATAGGAAGTATGTAATGGAAGTCAGTAATGGGAGACAGGAAAAGGGACAATTTCGGAATCCACCTGCGCCACTAGTCGTAGATGCCTCTAAATATTATTTCCAAGATATGCCCAGAATTTCTTTTATTTTATTAACGTTATCCGCAGTGAAAATAGATATTTATTATTATTGCTTAGACCTTTCTATTTTATTCAATAGTACCTACAATAAAATAGGAAATATAATTTACTAATGTAAGGCTGATTATTATTTTGCACTAGTTGCATTTTGTCTTAACTAGCAATTTCTGATTTAAAGGTTTCTATAACAAGTAGATAGACCCGGGTACATCGTCTAGTTAAAAAGAATATAATGCATGGATAAACAAATTGCCGTCAAAATGGAAAAATTGTATAAATAATTTAAGTCATATATATCTGGTATCTATATAAAAAATCTGACGTATAAAAATACTAACATAATAAAAATATTCATACACATCTTTTGTTTCATCGATATCTACTTAACTTTTTGATCGATCCCGAGTTCTAGTAGTTTTGTGGAACTCGCAGCAGTTTTTGGATTTAACTTGGCGCGTTACACGTTAATCTGAAAATTATAAAAACAAAATAGAACTAAAAAATCATACCTATATATTTAATACTTTCACTTAATATATTTATTATTTTATAACGTAGGTATACATCTGTTACTTCATGTACTGGATCTGAAATCGTCGTATTTAAATGAGGCCAAGTGTGAAAGTGTGATTTCTTAAAATTCCAAACAATCGTCGTAATAAACGAAAAAAATGTCTTATTTCCTAATCCAAGTTCTAAGTAAATAAAGTTCTTTTTATGCGACATGCATTTAATACGCTTGAGCGTTATACATACTATTCAAGTATATAGTTCCACATAATTGCGACTGCCATCAAGGGGTGAATGAATGGCGGCGTGACGAGCTCTGATAGCTCTGAAACGGGCTCTACGTGTCGCTCTTTTGACGAGACCATGATTACACCATACACATGTATACATTCAGTATTGGAATTTACATCCTAGCTGGATATAACTTGTAGGTATACTTTTTTAATAAAATTTTAAAATTTTTGGTGAGTCCCGAATCCGCAGGTAACAAAATACCCCCAGAGACAGGCGGGGCTAGTCGCAAAGGTCAGACTTCTCCTATTTGGGAACTGTCCGGCTACCTTTGAACAGTTTAAGTACTTCTTTGGAATCGTGCAATGGGGTCAATTTCCAATCGTGAGCCTTGGCTCGAGTACTCAAAGGAGTACGCCACCAATGTATCCGCCAGTCGTCCCGTTAGAGGGAGGGGTGGAGGACGTCTCAGCTGAGCTGCTCTTAGTCAAGGCTCTCCCGCCAATCTTGTATAGTATGGGTAGCCCTGTCCGGCACCACGGCAAAGTAGCAGTATCTACGGAGGAGATCCTGTAATATCTCATAAAGCCTAAGATAGACTTCAGTAATTTTATTCCAGCATTATTATTCAGTACTCAATTTGTCAGCCCGAAAAGATTTTTGTATAATAATGTTAAAATAAAGTTGTAGTTGGTTTAACACGTCATGTTTGTACAAATACTTATTCAATATAGGTAGTATTGATGTTAATCTGTAATTTGTGTATTACCAGATTTGAAGAGGGATAAAACTTTAGAATCATTAATCAGGAAAACCTTAAACAGTTATTAAATATTATTCATAAATATGGTGTTATAATGTTAACTATCAATATAATAAGTTTTGAAAATACCCAATAAATCAATAGTGTTTTTAAAATTCAATGTATTACAAGTATCAAATCTACCCTGAGGCTCGATTTCTTTAAAATTGAAAATTGTCGTTTCGTTTATCAACGTTGTCTCTAAATATCAACACTAAAATTTAACATCAATTAAAGTTATTATAAGAAACGTTCAATTACTTTATTAATAATAAATTATTTTTATTTTCTATGCCCCAATATAATTATATAATTTAATAAATCTTCAATAAAAAATAAATATTTTTTTTGTTACCTCCTTCATATACATAAATAGCAAGTTAAAAATGTAAATATAGATCTATAAAAACAAAACAAACTCAAAACAAGAAATAATAAACAAAAAAATACCTCTTTTTTATACATTACTGTATAATATATTGCTCAGGCACATTGTTATTGACAGTTTCTTTAAAATGATTATGTAGGCTTATGGAAAAGTACGCATATCAACAAAAGAGCCTGTCAAAGTAATCCCAAGGGGAACACGGTACTATATTTGTTTCTGAAGCTTGTCGAACTATGTCACATATGAGAATAGGGAATATGCATGTATTTTTTTTGTATTTTTAAATGATAATTTACATAATTACATTAATGTAAAAAAAAACATCAGCGCTGAAAAAACAATATTAAGTTCAAAAAAAATGATTCAAATTAGTAGGCCGATAACAGCTTTTTAAACGATCGCCATTTTGCCGCGCTGACATGACGTCACGCATCATAACAACCACCAATGGCAATGCTCCAATGCTCGTGAACAATGATGTTATTTATGAACTTTGACCTCACAATTCGTTCCGACCAATGGCGTGCGTTTCACCTAATTCAATCTTCCCGCATAATTTTTGCACTTTTCAATAATTATTTTCTGATTGAAAACAAAATTATACAAAAAAATATTAATACGTACGCACATCTACAGGAAAAGACTTTACATATAAAAAAAATTATCATTATTTGAATCATACGCATATTCCCTATTGGGAAATAGGATCAAGGTACACAGTAACATACAGGGGATGGCGTAAAAAATGTATATACTGGAACTGGTCGATGCCCCCCCTTGTGGGCTATTCGAAAAAAAAATTTTTTTTTTTGGTTTGAATTTTTAAAAGAAGTGGGATAAATAACATTTTTTCAAAATTAGGCGACTCTTACTCACTAATTTTGCTATAGTAGTCACAAATTTTGGAATTTTTGTATTTTGTTTTTTTATTATGCAGCTAATGAATTATTTCATTGATAACAATACAGAGATTTAACTACTTCGATTGCATCAAAATTTAAAAATAAAAAAAAATGATAACAATAAATCTTCGATTATTTGATTTACTAACTTTGTATGTCACTTAGCAAAAAAATATCTATGTTAGTAAGCTAGCCCATTGCTTTAAAAACATGCATAGCTATTGCAGATTCTAAGAAGGTATAATACATGTTACATTTATACCGATATCTTTAAAAAATATCAATTCAAGTTCTCGTTGACCATAATTTCTTAATTGAGTAAACAAAGGAACATAATACAAAGGCGTTGTTATCTAGGTATTACGGGTTAATCCTTTGTTGAATGCGTAAGAGCAGGTAGTCCCTATTGATAAGTCAATCAGCCATTTAGATAACGACCTTGTTACCACAACTTATTGTCGAATATCCCAATCAAGACTCGAGGGTTATCTTTAGATAAAGACAAAGCATTTTGGGTTAAACACTGATTGTGCAACAGAGATGGGTAATGCAATTTATTCCTTATGTAAGTAAATCAGTTTAAGTACCCAGTTAGTGTTCTTTAGACAATCGTCTCTTGCGCATACCTCTCTGTACCTTCACGTGTTTGGTTTATTTAATGAAACATGAATAAAAATGAAAAATGAACTTTGGCTTTCGTACTACGGACTCAGTTTTTGCTTTTATAATATCGATAGCAAGTCTTATTGATGTTTAGTTTTTTTTATATTCAGACCAAAAAAATTGCAGTTTTTAGATTACCATTCCTAAGATGTCGGAATCTTCGGACAGGTGGTGGCATCAACATCTGCAGTGCTATTCTGTAAGTGTTATTTCACAACTCGAAAGCTGAATCCGCGGTGAGAACGTGAAATAATATTCTGTAAAACTCGATCGCGCCTCTAGCGCCACAGAAGTGAGTGTGGCGGTGAGATGAACTATCGAAAGTGAGATTTTGACATTCTTTTCTTACAATTGGCATTCTGTAGCATTTTCCGAATATTTCGACGATCACTTCACCCGCGAATCTCGAATTTTCTTGTGACCAAGTGAATTCGCTTTCGAAGTGAGTGCGATCACCTGAGTGAGACTCGATATCGAATTAGATTTTTACAGAATAGCACTACTGACCTGGCAGTTTAGAAAAAAAATATAATACGTGATTTTGATACATTTTTTGGTTAGAAAAAAGCTATTTTTCTCTTGTATTGTACTTCAGTGGCTATGTAATGTGTTCAATTACTAAAGCCACTTATTACCTACGGAAAGAGGTTTGTGTCCAGCAAAACAAAAAAAACAAATAATGAACGACTTAACTATTTATTATATTCAATTGTATTCAATTGTATTATTTTTATCAAAACTGTCAGGTCAGATGTTAATGCCTCTTACCTCAAGGGTATAGTTGAGGTACCCATACATAAATACCACAACAAGATCGGTGTTGGTTTATAGACCACTTCCCATACAAATTTGCCCAGTCTTTAGCTCCTTTAGCATGGACACACTACCTCTTACAATCAACCCTAATTAGGGTAATTCCAATTATTATATATAACAATGGGAATTTATATAGATGAAATTAACAAGAAGGTTTCGAAATATAAGCAAGGCCTTTACAAAATGTCGCTGATAGATATTTTATGAGGATCACTTGTGGTAAGGATCCATTAGTGTAACAGTCGTAATCCCTTTTATACCTGTCGTTATTAAATACGCTACCCTACGCATGTACAAAGTGCTAGTCACTGACAAATCTAATTAATCTAAGTGGAAGCGTAAGTGATGTATTAGCTCTTACGTTTTGTAAAATGATACGATGCGGTGGTATAATTATCCTGCCAAAACAAAGTATAGTATTTTAATGTTTAAAGACAAAATAATTGCGAGATCACATTGCTTTAATTATATTATTTTATTAAATACTAGCTGTACCGTGCGCGCTTTGTTACGCCACCAACAGATACGTCAGCATAGACTATCATAGCAATATAAAAGGTGCATAAAAACGAGAGGCAATTAGATTCTGGCTCAGACCTCGGTTTGAGACAGACCTCTTACGTACGGCGAACGTCTGCCCTCGAACAATAGAAATTTTTTCTTGCCTTTTTGAAGGCAAAAAAAAAAACTCTTTGTTCGAAGTGCAATCGCTGTTTCTCACCGCGTTCGCACTGACGAAAGTGCGCGTTCCGAGTTCGTAATACGTGTGCTTGTGAAGTGGTTTAGTGAAAGTGACGTGTTTCTCCGTTTAAGCCCTAGCGGCGTAAGCCTAACCGCCGCGTGGCTTTTGTCGCGAATAATTTGTACCGCTGCACAAGCCCTTCAGACTATACGCGGCCTATAAGCCGCCCCACAACACCTTAGATACCTCGGATATCCACAAGCTCCTATCAGAGGAGCCTACTGTGATATCCGGGGATCTAAACGCCAAACACACCGCCTGGCAGAGTCTCCTTATTAACACCGCAGGACGTGACCTCCATGCGGACGCATTGGCCCAGGAGTACGACGTACTCGGTCCAGATCAACCCACCCACTACCCCGACTCTCCACGATACAGGCCGGATGTACTCGATATCACTATTGCGAGTCGAGTAGACGGGATCATCACCCAGGAAGTGCTGTCCGACGCACTAGAGTCGGACCACTGCCCGGTGCTGATCTCCATCCCGGCCGACACAGCCCGCATCCACAGACCACCTGCTCGCCCGCGTCTGAACCACTCGGCTTTCACCCGAGAGTTGGCTTCTCGTACGCCATCGATCCAGGTTAATGCCGCCTCTGATGTGGATCGCCTCGCAGAAGGAATCGAAACGGCATTTACATCCGCAATGGCCGCAGCCGCAATTCCTGCGCCCCCCGCCCCCAACCAATTCTCTCTCCCCCATAACGTGGAACTGCTAATCCGGCGGAAGCGCCGTCTCCGCCGTGAATGGCAGGAGACAAGGTGCCCACGAATCAAGGCTCAATTTAACCATGCCGCCAGCAAGGTCAAATGCGCCCTGTCTCTACACGAGGTCTCCGACTGGGAGCGCCGCATATACGCGGCTGCGGAGGACACCGTGTCTACTCACCGCCTTTGCCGACAACTTGCCGGCAAGAAGGAGCCCACTCGCCCCCTTGTTCACGAGGACGGAGACCTGCGCTACCGAGCGATAGATCGCGCAAATATATTCGCGAGGCACCTGGGTAACGTCTTCTCCCCTTTCCCCTCCAACGCGACTGAGCATGTGCATTTTGTGGAGTCCCAGGTGAGGGAGTACTTCACCCGTGAGGGCCCCCCCCCCCCC
>LUGF01016139.1:63424-78804 GCA_001625245.1 Calycopis cecrops | reverse complement strand
CATTTCTAAAAATCCTTGCCTACGTCGTAACATCTACCTGGATGCCGAATTTCAGCTTGGTCCGTCCAGTGGTTTGGACTGTGCGTTGATAGATGGCTACGTCAAATTTGAGTTTTGTATATAATAATAATAATATTTTTATTTGCATAAAACATGGTTATACAATAAGATGTATATATATATAGATTGATATATGACTATATTATTTAGTTATAATATATAAATGTATATATAACTAGCTGTGCCCCGCGGTTTCACCCGCGTTTAATTTCTAAGATATCCATATAAACTTCAACACCCAATTTCACCCCCTTAGGAGGTGAATTTATAAAAATCCTTTCTTAGCGCATGCCTACGTCATAACAAGTACCTGAATGCCAAATTTCAGCCCGATTCGTCCAGTGGTTTGGCCTGTGCGTTAATAGATCACTGTGTCAGTCACTTTTGAGTTTTATATATGTATAGGTATTTAGATTTAAAAAAATAATTATATGCAAATAAAAATACCTAATTCAAAATGAGTGTGTCAATACAGATCAATTACATTAATGAAGGATATTGATAAGATACCTGCGGCGTGAGCGCGAACTCAACAGGTGCATGACCGATAAAACAATTATAGGCCAAGGAGAACGAGAATTTTAATATCACTCGTGACGCCATCGGCGCTTATGATAACATCCGTGATATCGACTGCCAATGACCGAAGAAGGTCAATCGCTGTCCTCCAAGCCGAGTTTCGGCAACGGAGGTCATCTTGAGATTAGCCAACTGCCCAGGATATATTATTAGATAGAGGGAGTGCCAAGCTGTATGCAGCCGAATTAGGCCGGTACAACCAGTGAGGTACCTCTCGCTTACACGATATCGGCGTAAAGTGACAGCTGTGCTCTTACATTTCGTGCGGTCTGTAAGCATCCTGTGACCCACGGAGGGGAGAGGAGGAAGGAGGCAACTGCGGATTTGCGGATGTCTATGTGCTCATATACTCATGAAATTGGCTCCAACTGCCCGTTTGCCCTCTTTTACTATAAATAAGTGCACGAGTGAGTGCGTTTGTGAATGTCTAAAAATAAAGGATTATAATGTAAAGGGGACGCTGTATTTGTTGCCCGCATGAAGTACGCATATCTTAAATATGGGTAAAAATGTGAATAGTAGGTGCACTAAAAATAGAAATTAATTAGTATTTACATTCGTTCTCTTGATAAAACCCCGTTTATTTAACCTAATAAATACCTACAAGATTACAAAATATTAGTTTTGTAGCCATAGTGTTAGAACGGTGACATATAGCAGACGTGAAAGATGTTTCATTGACGCTTGTTCAGTAATATTCAGATGAAATAATTAATGACATAATTGAAAGCGATTTACACGTTTTTGAAGTAAAACTTGTATAGGTACGCGCTCTCGACATGTGGAGGAAGTTGGCGAAACTGTTACAAAAAATCACACATCGGACGAGGCTAATGGAAGTTGTCATTCAAATTCAAAATTAAAATTCGATTTAAGTGAAACTTTTTTGTAATTAACATGAATAGCATATGACATGTTATGTCCTTGTAACTACGGTAGTGAATTTGTATATTAAATCAATAATTATTTTTACTTCCGTTGTGTGGTCTAAAACACCCCTTTTTTATCACGTCCTTTTTAGCTTTCATTCCTAATAGCTAAGCTGTACCATAGCTGATCAACCCGACTTTCTCTGTTATATAACAGTTATGTCGCATCTGTTTATCTAGGAGCTATCGTACATCAATGGCTCAAGGTCGGTCGTAGTACTTTAAACCTGGTTTTATCAGGCGTTGAACTGAACGCGGAAATCTATGTTATTAAGTCACAACAACACACGTGGGTTTCAGCATAAATATTAGACATGAGGCCGGTCGATCAGCAGAAGTGGACGGTCGAGATAACGGCGTGTACAGACGGTGGCGATTGATCGTTTCTCAATCAACATATCGGTCCTCTTCACTACAAACGTTTCACTGTAAGTATTTATTTTTAATATCTACATTGTTATGTAATTTCGCTGGCACGTGTGCCATGTTGCCTCACTTGATACATCTCATGTTTTTCTACCATATTTTCTTCTATCACATCGATCATGTCATATTATTATAGAATATCTGTTATATCATTTTGTCGAAAGCTTTCAATAAGTCTTCTGTTATAGCAGGCACTTTATTGATGAAATTAAATGTCTTAGCTTGAGGTTTCTTAAACTATACTTCGCCAATTCGTAGTAGGGGGTTCGCGATACAAGTTTACTCGTTATATATCATGTACTATTTGTACTATTCTTAATTAAAAATTAAGACGTAGGAGTTGGGAGTGACCCGGTATATTAAAAATTGAGTTCGTGAGTCTATATGTTTAAGCGAATTTAAATTCCATTACTAGTTTAATTTATCGTACATTTTTGAGCAGCTTCGTGTAAATTAATAAGTACAATAAATATAATTTATTTATTTATAAGATGTTTTTGTGGGAATTACCAAAATCCATAAAATACCTTACAGAATCGCAACAGAAATGAGAAAATTTTGAGTTTACATATATGTGAAAAATAAATAGAACTTACTGTGTAATTGCAGCTGGAGATCACCAAATGTAATAATATGACATTTTCATTAATTTAACAAATACACCAGGTTGTACCTCACTGTACCTCACTGCTCAAGTCATTTTAAAATGAAGGAATCAGCGAGCGACTAACGAGACGGTGTCTGTAGATTTTCAAAAACAAATTCTCGCATGTTGCAAGATCTGTGGATAATCAGTACGACGGCTAGTCTCGCGCGTCACACAATATATTCTAATTAATATTTCTAAGGTCAAGTCGGGGCCGTGAACCGATTTCGATTGCATCGTTATAATGAATCTTGTTCATAGTAAATCTACTTTATTACAATTGAGATAAGTATAGAATATTGTTTTCAGATCCACATTTCCAGGCCATTTGTATTCACGCGTGTTTGATTTAATGCCGGGTGTTATAGTCGTAGGAGTCACACAAGGGCACATTCTAAGGCCGCTCTTATTGTTTTTGTATATAACAACAAATAATAATCTAATCTATTTATATATTAAGTACTAAAATTAATACAAAGTAAATTATACAGTGCAATGGGCTATTTTCCAGTATTAAAAATAAAAAGCTTAATGAATGTAATCTTTAATTAATATGATTTTTAAAGACTTTATGTAGTGAAATAATTTTTAAATAATCAATATTTTATATTCAAATCTATTTCTAAAAATATTTATATTTATTCCTAACTCACGTGACACGAAACGACGTGAAATTGACGATGTCGTAACACGTGCATGCTGACTCCGAAATCTACTGATAGTATCACTTAATTACTTTAAAATGTAACTTTTTTCTGTATTCTGTGATATGCACAATAAAGTTTATTTCATTCATTCATAGTAATAGCCACATATTGTCAAATTTCTAGCTCATCTTACGAATTTGTCAACTGACAACAACAACAAAAAAGTTCCAAATAGTAGGTACTGGCAGTAATTTTCGGAACACTAACAAATCTAATACGTCCCAAGACGCCATTTCGCTTAAAGTAGCGTTTAGTAATTATGAATCTTTAATTTGAAAATTTGAGATAAATACTTATCTATTTAAATAAAAATCAATTGCTGTTCCTTAGACTCACTCAAACTTGAGAACGGCTGAATCGATTTGGCTAATTTTGAATTTGAATGAATTGTGGAAGTTCAGGGTAGGTTTAAAAGTTTCGTATTTACGAAAAAGTGTTGGGAATATAGTAAAAACAACAATTTCGTTTTGCCATAGAAATTATTCCTACCTGTCAAACATTTGATGTTCGTATTGTCGTTCAGAAATCAAATATTATAATGAAAAATTGAAAGAATAGTGTAAAATAAACCCATCAAAAACATCCTGTAAAAAACCAAGTCTTGCAGCTAAGATTTTCTACCGTAAAAAGTTGTGAGATCCATATTATACCAAGTCGGTTAATTTATTTAGTCCCTACTTATGGGAACTTCTATCTTAAGTTGTTATTATTATATCAATATTAAAAATCGTTTACGTTTTAAATAAATGGATCGACTTGGCCATCGAATGAAAACACAATGTATCTTACAAGTAATCTATATATACATAATAATTATATTATATTACATTGTTTAAGCCATTGTGCTAGAAATGAATGTATAAATTTTCGATGCAGTTCGATGGGAATGTTGTTAAGTTTCATGGGCTGAACACACCCTACACCCATTCTTTCTGTTATACCTATCTAGCTACGCCTATTATTCTAATGCAATGTAACTGCAAATGTAACTTTGTAATCTTATATATTTATATGGGATTACAAAGTTACTCATGCAGTTGCCGTATCTAGAAAACTGGATCAAAATTACAAAATATTTTTATTTTTCCTGGGTTTATAAAATAAATACTAATTGTGTTTTAAATTTGAAGCTTCTATGTCTGCTAGAAGTGCCCTCAACTTAGGATGATCGGTCAGTCAGTCAGTGAGTGACAAAATCGAGAAACTTTGATAAGTTCCAACTCTTAAACTACTGGTTCAAATTGAATGAACTTTGAAATTTACCATGTCTATATAATGCCTGCTTAGTTACTGAAAATCAGTTTCCTGTTTTATCCACAACGAAGTTAGGGATATATATTTATATAGGATAGGGGATTGAAATTAGCCTGAATTGATTCGAGAAAGCTTCTTTCTTGCTTGACTTGCGGGGCACTGCCGTGCCCCCAGATTGCTAAAGGGCCAATTTTTCATTAAATATGATATCATACGTAAATGTATTCCACTGCGTCAAAAAAAGTAAGTAAAGTAACGGTTTTAAAGGTTGACAATTCGGCCACATAACATTACAAGTTACTATACTCTCCAGCGATGACAAGACAAGGTCTGTCGGGTCAGCTAGTCAGAAATAAAAACAAAAAATTGTATAAGATCCTTGATCACTGATAAACATTCTGTAGTGGTTTTTGAAAACTTGGAAAATAGCCCATTTAGTAAAAAAGAGACTTAGAGTTTTATTTTAGACATTAATTTTAATTGTTTACACATCCGAGCTACTTTTTTGTTGTCTCATAACAGGAAGACCTTCTATAATTTAGATACAAGCGTCGTAGAAATAAAAATATGCACAATCCCACTTAACGAATGTTTTTTTTTATAAAATAACGATCAAAGGCATCCACCTAAGGCAAGTTTTTAATGAGTTGACAAAGAAAAAGATAATAATTTTCAATACGTTTAATTTAAAACAACTTTATGGTATAAATAGGTGTCCTTTTTAAATTAAGGTGACAATGTATTCACGCGCCTTGTTCCAGGCAAGAACAAAGTTAGATCATCGTTGATATAACAATACATTATTCGATTTGATAAAGACGGTAGAGACGGACTTTTAAAATCAAAGACCGAGACCAAACCAGAAGTTCTTTAAATAATTTTAATTTCGCCTCTCGCACGGATAAATGAAAATGTGTACAGATTTTGGATATTTAATTATAAATGAAAGGTTTTATGTATAAAGCTATATCCAAAGTCCAAATCTTACTTCATTGCTTCTAATATTGCTATAAATGAACCATTAATTTAATGGCAAACCTTTTAGTTTAGTTTTTGTTTTTGCCCATCAAATCTTCATCATTTCCGCGCTCCCTAACATTAAATGCACACGTGAAACAAAATTTATTTACAGAATGGAACCGTCATGTTTGGGGGCTGGTGCAGCCAGTTTCACATTCACTGCCGCTTTACATTTTTTTGCTGCATCTCAGTGCTTGCTGAATGAAAACTGGCCGCGACAGGCAATGATAGGCAGTAAGTAATATACATACATATATACAGTTTAGTTGTTTTCTGATTGTGCAGTCTATATTCGTATCGAACTGAGTAAAATGTGTATCAATTATTTTTTTATTACAGATGGTACGGATTTTGACTTCATAGTAGTGGGCGGAGGGACAGCGGGAGCTGCCTTAGCCGCTAGACTCTCCGAGTTGCCAGTGACAGTACTGCTGCTGGAGGCAGGAGGGGATCCGCCAGAAGAAAGTATTGTAAGCTTTACACTTTTAATTTTGGCTAATCTCAAGTTTCCTATGTTTCATTTACTTAGTTTTTAAAATTAGTCATCCCAGCAAGAAAAAAATAGAACTGTTAGTCTTATCACCGAACAGTATGAAATATACTTTATAATTTCTTTACTGCTTACTAAATATGCATAAAAATTCACAAGAAGCGGCCAATATTTCAGTTTAAGAAGATTAAGAACATAAAATTAGTTTAAAACAACATTTTAACTAAATATGGCCGTTATTTTTCAGATTCCCGGCTTTAGAAACGCAATGAAGGGGAGCCCATACGACTGGAACTTCACTACTGTCAACGATCATTACTCAAGTCAAGCATTGCGAGATGGGAGC
The DNA here is from genome assembly GCA_001625245.1 of Calycopis cecrops. Classification (NCBI taxonomy): domain Eukaryota; kingdom Metazoa; phylum Arthropoda; class Insecta; order Lepidoptera; family Lycaenidae; genus Calycopis; species Calycopis cecrops. Next base: position 72,347 of record LUGF01016139.1, on the reverse strand, counting down.
CAGCATCAGCCTAGAGGCAAAATGTTAGGGGGTAGCGGTTCTCTAAACGACATGATATATGCTAGAGGGTTTCCCATTGACTATGAAGAGTGGAGGGGCATCGTTGGAGAGGAGTGGTCTTGGAAAAATGTTCTTAATTTTTTTAAGAAGACAGAAACTTTAGCTGACGAGAGATTTATCAACGATCCAAAGTTAGCAAGTTTACACGGTCATGATGGAGAAATAGTAGTATCAGGCTCTAATGAAACTACCCATACAACTGAAGCATTCCTTGACGCTTTTCAAGAATTGGGATTCAACTTGGTTAAGGATATGACTAATCCAGACGGTATCGGAGTAGGCAGGTTTTCTCATACAATTAAAGATGGTAAACGTGCCAGCACTGCTACTGCTCTCCTCAATAAGGCAGCGACAAGAGACAACCTCTTCGTTGTAAAAAATGCAATGGTTACCAAAATATTTATCGAGGATAATATAGCATATGGAGTACGAGTATTCATTGACAATGTTGAATATCATTTTTACGCTGCAAAAGAAATAATTGTAAGTGCAGGTACATTCAATACGGCAAAACTTCTACTCTTATCGGGTATAGGACCTAAGGAACATCTGGGACAGTTGAATATTGATGTGGAGCAAGATTTACCAGTAGGTGATAACTTTCATGATCATACGATGGTCTTGACATACATCGCAGCTGAGAGTGGCACATGTGAGACCACTGAGAAGGAACTATATTTCGATACGATAAAATACATGTACGACAGAACGGGAGCATTGGTAAGAACTACTGATGTCGGCGCGTACATTTCATTCAGTCCATTGAAGAATGTTCCGGATTTCGCTATATATCCAACGTGCATGCCGCGCCAAAGCAATTTCTACCACTCGTGTCTGTCAATTTTGGGCTTCAATGAGAAAATTTGTAAAAGAATACACCAGGAAAATATGAAATATGAGATACTTTCTTTGGCAGTAGTCAATCTCAAGCCCAAATCGAGAGGTTTAGTGCGTCTGAAGTCCACAGACCCTAAAGACCCGCCATTAATATCTTCTGGAACTTTCAGTAATCCTCGTGATTTGGAGCACTATCCTGCAGCCTTGAAAACTGCTTGGTCGTTAGCGAATACTACTTACTTCAAAACTAAGAAAGCTTTTGTACTTGACTTTGCGTTGGACGAGTGTAAGGGTTTAAGCAATGATGACGCGTTGAGATGTTTGGCGAGAGCAAGTGCGATGTCTGCCTGGCACGCTGTGGGTACTGCTGCTATGGGAACCGTCGTGGATAAGAAATTGCGGGTCAAGGGAATTAGGAGGTTAAGGGTGGCCGACGCCAGCGTCATGCCCAAAGTGATCCGAGCGAACACCAACGCGCCAGTCGTCATGATCGCCGAGAAGGCAGCTCACTTTATTAAACGAGACCACGGCTTGATATTTTAAGACAATAATTTATTTGTACAGTTTGTAGTTAGATATAACGGACCTTGATACTTACTTAAATTAAAGTATAGATTACCTACAGTATGCATTTATTTGAAATGTTTTATTTTATTTTACCCTTTGTCACTTGAAGTACAGTTTAGTTTATACATAAGAGATAGTACAAATCTAGCCCATCTATTTTATTAATTAAATATTATACACAAATATATATTAATGATTAGGTAAGTATATTGTACTAACGAAATAGTTCAGAGTATATAAATTACAAAGATTAAGAAAATTTTCTATTCTACAAATTGAAATAAATGAAATGATAAAAATAAATGAAAAAAATTACGATCCTAGTAGACATTTAAATGAAGATTAATTATGCAGCTATCGAAATTTATTATATTATGATAAGAGCCAGACATTTTTTAATTATACGCAAAAACTTTTCTGTCCATCAGTTAAAAATGTATCTTGAAAATGATATTATTATTATTCAATTAATTATTACAAGTCCTTGCGGACTTAACACAGGGCTAGCTAAATTGGTGTGATTAGTCATTATTAGTATTATTATTTAGGACTTTATATTTTTAATAAAATTGCTGATACTGAGTAGGAGGTGGACATTGAACTGGCACGACCTGGGAGGTACCTCTCGCTTACACGAGCGCAAAGTGACGGCTGTGCTGTCGCGTGCAATGTGTAAGAAGCAAGTGTCCTACGAAAGGGGGAAATGCATCCGTATAAACTCGGCGGATATCGATTGCGTAAATTTTCGTCATTATTTCGGGACTAGGTATATGTTGCTCCATATTGCAATATTTACCTGTGCCATTGCAGCCGAATCGAACATTACATTTTAGAAAAGTAATTGATTAGCTGACAGTGCATAAGAAGCACAGGGGTAACCAGTAGATCAAAGGGTTAGCAAGCTGAAGTGGCAATGGGCAGGCCACATTACTCGCAGAACCAACACCCGTTTGGGAAGAAGGGTTCTCGAGTGAGTGTTTGGAGGAAAAATCAGTATTGGGATGCCTCCCACTCGGTGGAAGCCGCTGGATTCGCTTGTGAACGTGGGCTTACCCACCAACCACCCATGCTCCTACCTACCTCTCGGTACACGGGGCGAATCACGGGAGATCCACGGGGTTTGCTTGTGCAACGTGCAATTGTGTCATGTGGCGCTGTTCCGAAGGCCTGTGTCCAGTGGACGTCGTCTAGATGATGACGCCGGTGTGTAGGTCACACAAAGTCCTGACCTCGTCGACATGGAAAGTGTGAAACAAAGGTGTGGGACCACGCGACCACGTGACCGGAGCACAATGATGACGCTAACGGTCAACATTTTGAAGAAAGCGCGCGCTGGGAACTGTTTACCTTTTGACTTTGCTACTAGCTGTGCCCCGCGGTTTCCCTTCCTAAAACATATGTCATGGGATTAGGAGGATCAGTTGGCAGTTGGCTGATGATATACAATATTAGCAAACGGCTGCGTACGGTGACGAGGTCCCTATTTTATTGAATCGCTATAATAGTTTATTCTTACTTTTCTATTATTAGTATTGATTTAAAGAATATTAGTAAAGTGATAAACTGTTGAACCCCCTGTGAATGCGATCACAATAGTATAATACAATCATTATTTACAGTTTTTTTTCTGCAATAATTAAGTGCTAACATTAGACTATTTAATAACAAAATTAATACTTGCGATATGAATAGTAGATATATTTTATTATTGAAATATGACTTTGTATATTTATATGTTAACCCTGTAAGGTATGTTTAATGTTTTGCAAATTATAACATCAGCTGCTCTATCATCAATGTTTGTGATCACGAGAACAAAAAAGAAAAAAAACAACAAAAAAAAACGCGAGTCGGAAAAGGTTGCGTTTTATTATCAAGTTGAGCACAGGCAATGTTTACTATTTATCCAGCACGAAGGCCTTATGTTCTGAGCGCATTAGTGGTACAACAAGTAGACCTTATTACCAAAGAACTCATTTTCAGTCTGTAACTATAGTCAGATGGATAAGTATTCAATGTAGATAACATCGTGTTTGTGATTTATCTTAACTTGCTACTTGATGAATCAAGAGTACTGTACTAATACACAAAAAAAAAAAGTATCAAAAAGGTATTTTATTTTCAATGCAGAATGTGTGGCATATAGTAAAGTAAAACAAAACATTCAACAAGTGAACTATCATGTCGGTGTGTTGTCCACATACCGCAAATAGGTACTCGCATGTACCTACATCAACAAGTTGTAAGTTTCCCTCCGCAATCAGAATGTAACATTTTATCAGTTTATCGGAGAAGATAATTCCAAAATAAATCGAAGTGAATATATGTACAGCCTATAGTAAAACTGTAATAGATTTTATGTCTGTAGATAGGTAAATAAAATATTAATTTATAAGTGGTTCTTATTGGGCGTATAGGAACCAAGTCGCCACTTCTCTTACTTAGCATAGTCGTGTTCGAAGTGCTCCCACTCGAAATTTCGGCTACTGCAGCGGTGTCCATCTTTATAGACTTGGCTGTACTTCTTCTACGTCTTGGTAACATATACCTATAAGTAGGGTTGCCATCTCAAAAATCTGTCAACCAGGACAAGGCACGTAAGAACCCTGGATTTCTGAGCTTCCTTCCCGGACGTTAGAAAATAGTATTTTTCATAAGATACTTAGAAAAATAAAATATAGTTTTAATGGTCATAAATCAATTATTATTTATTTTAATGCTATTTTAAACTAAATGACGATCTTAAAAAAAATTACTTCCAGTAACCATAAACATTTATTCCAAAACTTGAAATTTTTAGTCTTAGTTTTTTGAATCAAATCAATCATTCAAAAATCAAATAAATCAAATAAAAATCCGGACAATAAATAAAACCCCGCCCGGACGCTCCCCGGACGCCCTCTAAACTAGGACAAATTCGGGGAAACCCGGACGGATGGCAACCCTACCTATAAGTGAAGTAAATTTTGGTGGATCTAAAAGGACCCCGCCTCGACAGTTCATATACGGGTTCCGAGTCGAGAGTCGATACGATCTGTATGAGTGTACATCTGAATGTCTGCTTCTTCTCCTTTTTGTTTGTTTGTTTTTGTAGTTCTTACATCAACAGGCTATATGGCCGCATCTTTGTCTGCTCGTTAAATTGGTTATAGTATTTTAACTGTATCTTTTCTTCCACTCTACATTAATGCATAAATTTAGAGAGTAAAATAATAAATAGAGTGCTGGGCTATTTGCGCCGCTCGGTGTTAACTCCCTTCTGCTTGCCTAAGGATTCTAGCCATAAGTCCATGTTTTTTTTTTTCTTTTTACAGTCTAAGAGGACAAATGAGCAGTCGGAGCCACTTCCGTGACAACCGACGCGCGTAGACATCTGCCTAGAGGTTATACCAATGCGTTGCCCTCCTCCCTCCTCCCACCTCCGTGGGCCACCGGCTACTTACATACCGCACACGAGTACCACCGCGGGCTGACGCTAGCGTGTTACAATCAGATAAACATTTACTATCAGTCGCGAGATCCTTATCTCAATGCCGCTCCTACTCACGTCATTTGTTATCGCACAACATTTCAGTTTCCGTATTTGTTACCCTTGTACGACATGTACCTATATTTATATAGCGCGGACAAATGTGCAGTCGGATCAGCTGATGATAAGTTACCATCAAAAACCCAACACCCCAGCTCTAAGTCGTATCGGTATTGTATAGGGGGGCAAACGAGCAGTCGGAGCCATTTTCATGACTACCGACGACCGCATAGAGGCTATACAGATGTGCTGGCCTCCTTTCTCCTCTCACCTCCATGGGCCACCGGCTACTTAAACACCTCACGAAACGCGACAGCAAAGCTGTGCTAACACTTGTTATTCTGATACGTCATAAGCTACAACATCGCCAAGTGTTATCAAAGTCTGTTTCAGTAGGTAGTGTTGGCGGGACATCAACTTTTGTATTTATCATAATACTTTAATTTGTGTTCATAATATGATTACTGTTGAGTATGAGATAATGAGTAAAAGTAATTGATGAGCTGATCATTTTACTGCAGCTAAACAATTTGCCAACCTCATGAAGCCCTAGAACCAAACCTGTAGTAGGCGTTCTTTTAACTTACCACTAAAATTGAAAATTTTAAATCTATACCGACATTTTTATAGAATAAATGACACATTAAGATTGTGTAAACAGAACATGCTACTTCAGTCGTACCGGCAAGGTTTTAATTTCAATTCAGAAATAACGCTGCCCCTTACAAAAAATATTTATTAGAGCCTTTGAAAAATATGAATATATCATTAATAACGTATGTTGCTATTCTATACTAGTAGGCGCCCAATAAATATATTACCTGTGGTCAATTTTCTGAGAAACAACGGCACTGAGTTTTATAAAAGAAATTCTGAGGTATTTGTAAGAAGACTATATAGATTTAATCCCAATATATATTCTAATAGCTATAACATAATAAAATAAAGATAAACGTAGAAAAATCAATTTTCAAATATCAGAGTCAAGTCTTTGACGTAGGTATTTTAAACTTGAAACAAGAGATTTTTACAGAATAGTTTATGCAGGCGCGTTGCCCTCCTTTCTTTTTACCCTTCATGGGCCACCAGAAACTCACCCACCGCGGGAAACGCAGCATAGCTGACACTTTATTGCGTATCTTGTGAGCAAGAGGTACTTCCCAAGAGGTAGAAAACACAATAATAAATGATGTTTTCGTATATTTTCGCTTTCTATAAGCACATTGTTGTAAGTGCTTATCAATTTACGAGCAAAATTCGGGTGAGAACATTCTCACGAAGGCCGAGCCGCTCCCGTGCCGCAGAACATAGTGTTGGTTACCATGGGTCAGTTTTAACTCTGTATTTTTAGTAAGAGTGCCGTGCTGCATGCAAGCAGACGAATTGGACCGGCACGACCGGGGAGGTCCTCTCGCTTACACGACACCGGCGTAGAGTGACAGCTGTACTGTTGCGTTCGTGTGATATGTAAGTAGGCGTGGGGAGGAGAAAGGAGGGCAACGTATCTGGGTTAAGGTTATACCTTTATGCGGATGTATATGGATGTCTGTATACATGACAAATATATATACTTTACCACCTTTAAAAAAACAAAAAATCCATTAGAGTTTTTTTTTTGACGCAGGGAAAATGCTTTTAGGCACCGTCCAACCGACTCTGGGTGAGCCGGAAGGGTGTGTTGGAATCCTATAGAGTTGTTTGTTAGACGTACAGACTGACGGAGAGCCAGATAGATATACATATAGGCGGACGATAAAACGATCTTTTGAGAGTTTCGTATTTTCTTTTGAGCTATTAAACTTGATGCTGCTTAAGCTGGTGCTATTTTGGTAGCAGTCACCAATCAGATAAAGATAGATCCTGGAAGATGGAACTATTACGAGCCAAACAGTTCAGCATGGTCACACATGGAGCAACCACCTGACTGTTCCGCGACTCCTGAGCCATCAAACCGAATGCTGTTCATCATTTTGGTAGCAGTCACCAATGAGATGGATGCTTGGATTTTATAAGCATCTATTATTTATTTTTTTTTGTACAGGGGGGCAAGCGAGTTGTCGGAGCGATTTTCATGACAACCGACGCCCATAGACATCCGCATAGAGGCTGCACAGATGCGCTGCCCTCCTTTTCCATCCACCTCTATGGGCCACCGGCTACATACACACCATATGAAACGACACTGCTGTCACTTTACGACGATCTCGTGTAATTTATGAATTCATGTGACTATGAATCCAAAGAGCATATGGATGTGATAATAGATGCAATGTTATTCATACCAGCTTGTTATGCAGTACAGTCGAGTATGCATATGCCAGTTTCGGTATCGGTTTCGCCCCCGGTACGGCGCGGTGTAACCCGACGCTCCACGTAACCTCTTACGTGGCTCCCGAGGTTACGGCGCGCCGCGCGGGTCACTTTCTCCGCGGTTAGGGTTGCCAGGCCCAAATATCTAAAAGCCCGACACGTGCTCATATATAGCCGGAAGTTTTGCCTTAAAAGCCTGGACACACTGGGTTTTTAAAGAAAAAAAAATGGTGGCATTGTCTTATACACTTATTACTTAAATTATTTTTTATAACTTTTTAGTAACCTCGTCAAAAGCCGGACAGGCAGGATTTGTGTGAATTTGTCCTGTACTTGTACTACAACTGTATACAGCGGGACTTGTCCCGTCATATCTTGGCACCCGGCAACCCTACCCGCTATGCCATATGTGTTAGGACTGCGCGGACTCTAGAAAAGGGATGGCATAGCTGTGACCCGCGGTTTCTCTCGCTGCTCACCGATGCCCTCGTTTGACCTCCTTCGACGGTTCGGTCACGACTTTGATTACGCTGTGTATGTACGAATATGGACTTGGATGGGTATATGATGTAAGTTGAACAAATTTTATTGGTATTCTGATGTATTGGGTAATAGGTAGAATATGAGACCCTGAAGTCTTATGATTTTTAAAGTATAGATATAAGCATATTAGAGTAGAAATTAAAAAAAAGTAATATCGTCAAAACTTTATTAAATCAGGCAGTGACCTCGTTTTGAAAAGTTTAATTATTATCAATAATGGCCGTTACTTCTTGAGGTTTATAGTTGGAAACGTAAAATATGTACTTTTGATGAATGACGTATATAGGGTCTTATCCTTGAGGTTTTAGAATTTGAAATGACTTATAAGCAATATGAAATTTGGCAAGTAATAACTTACAACATACAGGAATAAATCACAAAATTGGTTAATTAAAATTTTAGTTTTTTTAGTGCTATATAAAAACTACTAACTGGGCTCCGCGGTTTCACCCGTGTAAGTTTTGATCCCGTGGGAATAATAAGATGAAAATAGATGTTGGTTGATTCTCAGACCTACCCGATGTGCACAAAAAATTTCAAGAGAATCGGTCAAGCCGTATCGGAGGAGTATGGTAACTAACATGACACGGGAAATTTATATAATACTAGCTGCGCCCCGCAGTTTCACCTGCGTAACATTCGATCCCGTGGGAATATCGGGATGAAAAATAGATGTTCGCCGATTCTCAGACCTACTCAATGTGCTCACAAAATTTCATGAGAATCGGTCAAGCCGTTTCGGAGGAGTATGGCAACGAAAACTGTGACACGAGAATTTTATACATTAGATATGTATATAGAGATATGAAGCAAATATAAGTTTGTAGACTTGTAAAAGCTCTCGCAACTAAAGGCAGGTGTACAGAACCCTCTATGTCTTCTTGCATTTGGTTTTTTTTATTTTTAAATATTTCTATTGTCTTATCCCGTGTCCGCAGGCGTGTCCTGTCGTCTGCAGGGCAGGTGGCCGCGGCCCTTCGTCTCCAGCCACTTCCGTCCCTTTGTGCGCTGAGGCGGAAGAAGCCACGTGCGTCAAGCACGAGCTGGTTATACACAAGCCTTTTTATAGTCCGGGAG
>LUGF01016139.1:49310-60824 GCA_001625245.1 Calycopis cecrops | reverse complement strand
CTTCAGTTGTGTGTTGTAAAGCACCCACAGTTTTTTTATAAGAAGTGGTGCTGTATCACGTGTAGTTCAATCGGGCCGGCGCGACTGAGTTTGTGGCTCTACCATGCCTTGCCTTCACATAACCCAGCTGTAGAGTGGTGTGTGGTTGGTGAGTTTCCGGTGGCCCATTGGGCGTAGACTGCGACTGCCATGAAGTGATATTGTAAACACAACACCACAGAGTAAGCGATAAACATAATAAGTATAATAGAATGAAAATGTAGAGAATATACTTTTCATTTATTTTAATTAACAACAAATTACATCGCAATTTAACTAATTATAAAAAAAATATTACCAAGCTGACATTTCGGTTGGTCTACAGCGGCGGTGGCGGCTGCCACGTCCCTGAGCCCTCACATATTCAAGTACAGGGACTAGACGTACTCAGTTCGTGACGTGCAGGTTTGTCAAAACATAATGAAGTGGCGTTACGCAACACCTGCAGATAGTGGATACAATGCTGAAATTGTAACGGAAGCGAGGTGCTGAGACAACAAAAACAAACGCGGCACTTTCACCGTCGCCGCGCAGTCGCTCCCGAGAGCTCAGTCCGACCTGACGCTGCCGCGCGTCCGCGAACATGACCGACGACTCCGAGGCGCCCCCTCCCAACTTCCCCTCCAGCCTCAAGTCCGAGGACTCCACGGAGCAGCTCATCTGCAAGACCCCGCAGACGAAGAAGAGCAAAAGCGCGAGCTCGAAGAGCGTGGAGCCGAGTGTTAAGAAGAATGGGTCGAAACGACTAGTGGTGTGTCTGGGCCTGGCCCAAGTGGTGCTGGGGGCCCTGCTGGTGGGGGCCGGCGCGCTGGCCGTGGTGAAGGGCGCAGCCCTGTCGCGGGTGGGCGCGGGCCTGTGGGCCGGCTGTGTGGCGGTGGTGGCGGGAGTGGTGGGAGTGCTCGCCGGCATCAACGACTGCTATGGACTGAACTCTACTTCTAGCAGGTGAGTTGTGGCCTGCTCTATCTTACGTCACACACCACGGGGTAGTGTTCGTATCCCTTTTAAATGTACCTGTCAACATCGAGCCTTATCTCAGACCCGTGTAACTTCAACTTGCTCCAATCCCTTGTACAATGTACATGTAATACATGAACCTTTATTAAATAGAATACTATCATTATTCCACGGTTCGACTCACGTAATATTCAGATCACGTTTAATCAGTAATTTCGGAACTTGTTAAACCATTTTTGTATTAAATTTTAATGTCCAACTCATGTGAACTCAGTTGACAGTTGTATGTCGATATCAATTTACATTAAGAAGAAGAAGAAGAAGATCTATTTTCTTCTCTTTAAGTTTCTGCACGTCTACGGCTGGGGCTCTCCGAGATCAGACCATAACCCATTTTTATATGCAGCTATCATCTCATAGTCACTTATCAAGCGGGAAACTTTAAATATATGAGAATAGAAGCTGCGTCCCGCGGTTCCACACGCGTAAATTTCAATCCCGTGGAAAATAGAAAATCATCCCATGGCATCCCATGGGTACATTTGTTCGGGTATAAAACTATCCTATGGGTTAATCGACTCACAGTTACTCTCTATGTGTGTGCCAAATTTTATGAAAATCGGTTTAGCAGTTTTTGCATGAAGGAGTAACAAACAAACAAACATACAAACTTCGCATTTATTATATTAGTAGGATTACTTTATACTTTTGTTTTATTATAGAGATGTCAATCGTCTCTATAAACAAATTCCTTGATATCCGTGTACGGGATGGAAACGTACGAGATATGCCTTGGCGTTCATTCAAAGAGGCATATTTCCAGAAATGAACCAGTAACATACGATAAAACTGATCATCGTGAAGTAACTAGGAATTTTCCGAAAGCGTAGAAATTTCTAGATCGCGTTTTCTAGCAATAAAAGTATACAGCACTTGCCAGCTAAAGCGTAACTAATGTAATATCTTAAACAGATAATTGGTTGTCGTGTGTTAGCCATTGCCACATTGCTGCTGATTTGATCCGGAACACTAGGGAAGGTCCAAATCTGGTAGGCCTGATGGCAACTGCAACACAGAAGCGAACTTCCATTTGAACAGCTAACGTACCTTTACAACATCTAATAAATGGTTATAATCCAAATATCTGCTGGCTTGGACACATGTTATTTGTATTGACAACTACATTCGACGTAGATGATTTCCTTTTTATCGGGCTTTGGCCCACCACTCGTCCCCACCGCTGCTACTCCTGTGTCGCCAGGATCGACAGCGGCAACCACACTTGATAATTGGTCGCAGGGAGCCCGAGGGAAAAGCTAAATCTGTCTTGGGACCCGCAACAAATTTAATCAGAAGAAAGTATTCGGCGCAGATGATATCGAAAATCTTATGCGGCTAAGTAGGTGACCATAGGAACTCTGTAAATAATTTTCCCTTCAAAATATAAACGTAAAAATGTACAGCCACGTTCATTGTGTTTTAGTAGAGTTCACCGACAAAATAATTAAAATCGATGTGGGTGTTAAATTCTGTGAATAGCCTGAAGTTTCAGTGACACAAATATTTCATTCAGACTAAAAATTCCACCTGGCTAGTTTTTATCAAACCAAATAATAGGAAAGCAACGTAGGTATTTTTACAGTAAAACTCTTAGGACATAGTTGTGAAGCTACAATACGCAGCAATCTACGTGATCAATTCAGACTTTATTGTAGATCCAGAAGAATTTGGCTACACAACGATCTAGAGTGGATTGAAGCTATTGCTTTGTTTTTAGACCCGTTTAATTTGAACAAAAAAAAGACTTAAGATTAACGACAATAATATACAATTATTTTCAAATTAATGTAAAAGAAAAAATAATATAAGAAATATATAATTCTTTCTAGTACTTTCTAGCACTTAGTAGATTATTTATTCAATTATTTAATTTGTTATGATTTAATTAAGTTCTTTCTTTAATTTTTTCTTTGTTTTGTTTTTGTTAATTAATTAATTAATGCATTTGAGCGGATGCTATTAATTATGTTTCAACTATTAGTGGACACAGTTTTGTTATATGAAATATTTTTCTTGATTAATTTAATAATGTCCTATGTTACTATTTGTGTTCCTTAAAAGTAAAATAAATAAATAAATAAAAGTACCGGTGGTACATTTAATTAAGCGTTCAAAATATAATTTCTAATAAGCTATTTGACACTATCAAAAATATACTACGAATTATAGTCATCATTTTAAATAAGATTAAAGAAATGTCTATTTTATATAAAAAATGCATATTTATTATAAAATTTGCGAAATAAAGTAGCGATTATTTGTCAACGTCAAAAACGTTTTGTGATCGGTTGAAACTCAGATAACGTCACTGGCAAGTAAACTCTAGCCGAACTGCCTAGTGTTTACACTTTTGTTACTTGCGTTTGACGTCAATCTAATCATATTGCGCCGCCATGACAGTTTGCACTGTTTTAGGCGCGAGTGTAATAACTCAAACTTCAACATTAGTTTTTATAGTTAATGCTGCTTATTTTCTGGAAATATTCAAGTAACGTGTTTAATAATAATTGATAATGTTTTATTTAAAAAAGATACAAAAATTCGTCAAATAAGTAGTCTATTCTAATTTGAAAATAACATTTTCATTTCCTTTAAAACTCAACAATCGAATGAAAACATTTAATATTCATTTTATTTTGGTTGATTTCTCGCGTGGAGTAAATAAGTCAATCTTGAAAGTGATAATTTAATGAACATTTATATATTTCTTTTATATAATACGAATAAATGAGTCTTATGAGTTTTTCTTTATTTTCCTATAAATACCTAAATGATATTATGGGAGATATTTAAAGCGGGTTTATTATTATTTTATTGATGGTGTTTTACTTAAATGTTATATTTAGACTGAGTCATAACCGTCCAATGAACCTTTAAATAAATATCTATATATAAACAAATTTACCAACTTAGTTAATAAAAAAACTACATATTTAAAAAAATAAGCCACTTCAAATACCTGTCAGCTAAGTAAAAAAAAATATGAAAAGTCTACTTAGAAAAAAAATTTGTTTAAACATGGTGCTACAACAACAACATAATATCTTGATACCAGTTCCCTAATTGGACAGGCAGAAAATACTGGGTTATTATGAACTTGGTGAAATGAGAGGATTTTTAGCTCCAAGCCGGCAATGGCCAGAAAAATATTTTATTTTTCCTTTTTCAGTCATTGCATTTGAATTAAATTCTGATTAAATTTTTAAATAACTTTTATCTCTTACTTTTTACCTCCTATTCCATTTTTCATGAAACTTAAACTGTTACCCAAACTGGAATATACAAATATCATTACGATAGTGATTTTGAGTTTCAGAGAAATTCGTAATAAACATACATCTATAATCTCTTACTTTTTACCTCCTATTCCATTTTTCATGAAACTTAAACTGTTACCCAAACTGGAATATACAAATATCATTACGATAGTGATTTTGAGTTTCAGAGAAATTCGTAATAAACATACATCTATAAAAACTCGCACAATTCTATTAATATCACACGGCACATACATTCAGGTCAAATTGACAACTTGTGGGCTAAAAACTATAAAACACGTTGATGTAATTGGTTTTACACTCAAAACAATCCATTATATCGTCGAAATTCCACCTCAAGTTGTGTTTATCTGTGATACATCTCGAACATAGTTTTACATTCTTTCACATTAGAAAGTTTCTTGTTAGGATTCTGTTGTAATCGAGTTTTAAATATTAATTGGTTTTTATCAGAATATATGAATACGTTAGTGTGGAAATATACGTGAGATATGTTTAGCTTTTACCGTAACAGTACTTACTACATAATATGAATACTGGACTGCCTTGTGACACCGTGGCAAGCATATCCAGTCGTACATCGTTAGTCGAATCTTGGGACAGAGTAATAAGTAATAACTTTTAGTGGGATTATTAATAATATAATAACCAAAAATAAAAATTAAATAAAATTTTATATTAATTACTAACTAAACTCTAGCCTACTTCCTTGGGTGTCAAAAATAAAAATAAATTTAATCGTATTATAGAATAGCCTGTGTTACTTCCAGACAATGTAGCATTATATTTGTGATTTAATGGTTAAAACTGGCCCAGTAGTTTTGGAGACTACTCGATACAAACAAACAAAAAATCTACCAACTTTATAATATTAATTAAATAAAGGACACACGTTTGATATGCCCTTTTACTTACAGCTCGGATCGATATTATAGAGTTAAGAAGTCGTCTTCCATCTTCTTCGCCTTGCCATCTCGAATATGCGTGTTGCTTGGGTTTGTGTTATTCTTTTCAGTCTTAGATATCACTTAATAAATTCGCTAAGAGAATCCTTAAGAAAACTCAAATTAATTCGTCAAGCCTTTAGGATACATTTGGTTATTTAAATGATTTGTATTCAAATATTAAAACGTATTAAATGTAGTTTAATATTAATCATTATAATAAAAAATTATACTTAATAAAAATGTAAATATTTACTATCAACCTTGACCTATTAATCTGAGTTAGTTTAACATTATTATAAATCTCTTATCGGACTCCATCACGTTTCTACATTCCTAGTATCTAATTATGAAATGAGACATTTTTTTTTTCTAACGTTCTCTATACAAAAAACGGTTTAATCTTCATTAGCCCAAGGATTTTCCTTTCCATGATAATTGGAATAGTCATAATGCATGCCGTGGAAGAATTAATAAAATGTATAATACCCACGGCATGTTATAATGTACAAATGTGTGGCTCGAGTCATACCAGGTACAAGAGTATTGTTCTCGTAAGATGGATCTAGTCACAGTGGTTGCCCTACACAACTTGGCCCATCTCCGGCGCGGCGCAGCGGAACACGCCACGCTCCGGTGCGCCTGCGCATCCATTATCCATCCGCACTCACTGGCGCCACGCCCAACGCATGAGCGACAGCGAATTTAATATACATCTTAGTAATCTATTTTATTGGGGAAAAGTACGGTTTATTTTGTCATCTTTACTGAGCCATCAAAGTACAAATATTAGATCAATATTTCGATATCGATACTTTTAAATATTTAATAAATGTATTAATTAACAAGTAAATTGGATTAAAATGCATAACATTACATAAAAATCTGGTTATGGTTATTATTACGTTTTGGTTATGCATGAGCCAGTGTCAGATAATTTTACTTTATTCATATATACAGGTAAAACATAATCAACATCTATCGATAAACTAATCAAAATATATATAGTTTTATATTTATTTTATTTTTATATTTAGTGGGAGAAAACAAAAGACCGGGACGGTTGGTGAAGTTTAGGGGAGGCCTTTGCCCAGCTGTGGGACAACATAGTCTGAAAAAAAAATTAACGTGTTCAATATACTCATCTGTATAGAAACTACCGTTTCAACTACTCTACTCTACAAAAATGTCAACTTACAAATTAATTTCCTATTTTTTTATTTTATTACTTCTCTAAAAATTTTGATAATCTGTTTTTAAACATGTTTAAACATGTATAGACATACATATAAAAATTCTCTCAACCCACGAATATCGATGTGGCTTTAAGTGTTTGGTTCATCCATATAGTTGAAGTTGTTAAAAATAAAATGTATTGTTAATATTTGCTTTTAAAAGTGACTTGTGATCGCTTAAAATCCTCAAGAGTGACACACAGTAGGTATGTACTTTTATGAAATAAAGTTCTTATTGTTCGATTACAAAAAAATGTTCACAAACTCTCGCAGTGGCACCACACACCTCCATGGATGCACACACGCTCGGCTGCGAGCGTTTTTGCGGCGGCCAACGGTCCTGCCGACATTATACAGTTCCGACACTAATTACAAATACTATTTATCATGTAATGGTTCAATCTCACCAATACACTTCTTAACGGGCAGGATCTTTATTGTAAAAAAGAAGAGTTTTTGCTGGCCAGCATCTTTGTTTGAACAAAGAGTTTTTACTGGCCAGCATCTTTATTGTTTAGCAAAGAGTTTTTACAACGGGATTTCTTATTATTTGAGAAGAAGGAAAACGGTTTACTGATCTGTATCTGAATGTGGACTAAATTATGAACTGCGCATGCAAAGTAAAAGCTATTGTCTTATGTTCTCGAAAACGAGCTAGAAATTGACTAACTTGAATAAATGAATCTAATTTAACGCTCTGTAAGTAAAGTAATTTTTATTTCATTGTTTTATTAAAGTTCGTTTTTAACAGCTCTGGTCATTAACGAACAGTAACAATTTACATACATTTGTACAAATTAACCATTAAAAAAATGGAGTGTACTTGTGCATCCTTCTCCAATTAAGCAGTCTTTATTGAGATATTTGTATTTAATCCTCTCGTTGTTGACGGAGGCTCACTCCACTAACAAGTGAAATACAGTGAGGTCCATTCGACGTCGTATACGTTTATTTCTTTCAGCTTTTGTGCATTTTTAGCTTCTTTGTCCGCCTTTTCGTTTCCAATACTCCTTTGATGATTAGGAATCCAGATCAATTCAATTTCTCTTTATCAATTCAAGACCTTATGAGGTAGATAATTCTTTCCTTACTTTTTATAACGAGCGGGTATTTTGTAAAAGTAAAGTTTATCTGTAAGTAAATTTGTAAAAACTCTTAAACTTTTTGCGATACCTCAATAACTATAAAAAGATTTACATTACAAAATAATATCTTATGGATTAATTTTGTATAATTGAAAATTTCAAGATAGAAAGATGAAACTACTTATCTCAGACCTGCCGAATACAAACAGAAAATTTCAAATAATCGGTCGAGACATTTGGAAACATTATAAACACAAACAATTTTATAACAATATTTTATCTTTCTTTTTTATTTATTTTCATTTTCATCTACATATTGTACATCGCACCTCTGTTCAAATAGTGCCAAACTCAAAAATTTTAAAATCCGTTTTATTATACTATTACGTTTGGTAAATATCAAATTATCGTCTCAAAAATCAAGTATTAATTTTTTCTTACATTCTAATATCATAATAGTAGCCGACTATTATTATTATTATCACCCACAGTATAAATAAAAAATAAGTCGCCTAGTTATCTAAATTAGAATAATAACCGACAAAATGTGTCGGACAAAAAAACGACTAGACACTTTTTGTCGGTTCAAAAAAATATTATTGATGTTGATTGTTGTCACACATATTTTGAACGGTTGCTGCCTACTTATCAAACGCAGCTATCAACGCACAGCCCAATCCACTGGACTGATCAAGCTAAAATTTGGCATCAAGGTAGATGTTACGACGTAGGCATCCGCTAAGAAAGGATTTTTAGAAATTCAACCCCTAAGGGGGTGAAATAGGGTGTTGAAGTTTATATGAATTTCTTAGAAATTAACGCGGGTGCAACCGCGGGGCACAGCTAGTTTTATCATAAGAAATGAGGAAATTTACTATAAAGATTATAAAGAGCACATTAACAATTATTTTTAATTATACAGGGTTAAATGTAATTAACGCAAGACTTCTTGCAGGCAGCATGTCTACATCAATACCAACAACATTTGTTCTACGACTTTTTACGAATCTAGTTAAATAGCACAAAAAAAATAAAAACAAAAAATGTTTGCACCCTCTGTTATTTATTACTCTGTATTTTGTAAGAATGACGCGCGGGAGCCCCTATCTTGCCGCGCGCGTTTCCCGCGCTATTTTCTTAGCCGCACGCAGACTAAATGATAGTTCAGAGGCAATATATTAATTTTGTATAGGAATATTAAAATTTTAAAAACTATTAATTTTCAAAAGTCGTAGAATAAATGTTGTTGGTATTGATGTAGACATGCTGATTGCTGCCTGCAAGAAGTCTTGCGTTAATTACATTTAACCCTGTATTATTAAAATTAGATAGATTTAAGTACTTAATAAAAAAAATAAATTGAGTACTGTCATTTTTTTTAATCATTCAGTTGTTTTTGTATTTTATATGTCTGAAATACTTTTATTATTATAACAATTATTAAGAAGATAGATCGTTCTGCGAAACAACTGAGAGTGTTCTATCAACGGTGACTTTTTATAGTAGTACCTAGTAGTATAGTAGTAGTAGTAGGACGCAATCGTGCAGTGGAAGGTTTTTGATGACCACCTCATAAACATCTGCACGATTGTCATACAGTCGTGTTGTCTTCCTCGCCTCTTCAATTGGAGAGTCAGATAAAAGTTAGGTAAAGTGTCCCCTAAACCCTACTTTTTAAATGTCTATTTTGTATATTAAAAAAATAGGGTTAAAGGTAAATTTAAAAAGCACACGTGGACCATTTTTAAATGAAATTTGAAATTCGAGGCCTCTATCAGAAATTGTAATGCAATAATTTTACCGACCATATTCCTAAAATTCTGTTTTCTTTAATTTCGTCCAGATATCTTAGTAATTCCAACTATATCCAAAAGCAATAGCCGTCACCTTGCGGCGGTAGATGAGCGCCTGGCACCCGTATCAGGGCACTACCTCCGACGGTACACAGATACGAACGCGGAAGCGTGTGCACTACACGGCCGCAGATATGTGAAGAGGCTTTCACCGTTTCTCTAGCGCTCGTTACGTCACACGTTATCACCGGAACTTCTCGCCTCTTACCGCGCACACAAACATCTCATACACACCCACACAAATACAATTACTTATTGACATACGAATTACACATCAATAATACTTTTAAATACATATAAGGCAATACTAACTGGCTTACATATCAAAGCTCAGTCGACATTATCGTACCTAGAAACATGAAATTTGGTCATGGATACCTTCCATGATGTAAATGACCACCACTTACATCATTAAGACATATGTAAGACACACACATACAAGAAAGGATATTAAGAAAATTCAGTTCCCCTATGGGAGTGAAATAGGCGAATGAAGTTTATTTATTATAATATCCCAGAGAAGATATATAAGACCTTTGGAATTGGGCATTACCATAGTAATCCTACTAATATTATGGGAAAGTTTGTATGTTTGTTTGTTACTACTTCACACAAAAACTGCTGAACCGATTTTAATGAAATTTAGCACACATAGGCATAGAGAGTAACTTGGATTAACGCATAAGATAGTTTTTGTCATAGAGGGTAACCTGGTTTAAAACATAGGATAGTTTTTATCCCGAAAAAATGTTTCTATGGGATGCCATGGGATCATTTTCTATATTCCACGGGATCGAAATTTACGCGGGTGAAACCGCGGGCGCAGCTAGTTTAAATATGTTATGTCTCGATGTGTTATCCAATATAAAAAAATGGTAATAATATTATAGGTAATAATAAAAAATAATGATTATATTGTACTACAAACGCCATCTATGCTTTAAGATGTCCAACTTTAAAGGTTACAAAATCGCAAGCTTATATTTGAATGTCATACGTCGAGTTGAGTTGGAGTGGAGTCGGCGTCGAGTCGTTATAATGTGCGAACACCTTTAAGGAGACTACTTGACAAATACAGGGTTATTTTTTGGTCACCGGCCAAATTTTAAAATAAGGAAGTAAATATCATTACAAGAGTGTGTTTTAAATTTTATCGTCTAATTGTAACATTTTTAAATAAAAATCGATTTGAAATGGTCCTTAAAAAGTCATCGATTGTTGTTCTTAAACGAAATATATCGACTTTAAGGTCAGTGATGTCGGCATACCGTGAGTCGCGAGTGTGATGCACGTGGTGACCAAGAAATATGTTTTACAACGTGGGACAAAGTAATTGTACTAATTATTATTTTAATATTTTTTATTTCATAAATCGAATGTATTATTGATTCTGAACCAAACCTAAAAGTTTGGTGGGTGACCAAAAAATAACTCTGTATATTGTGATTGGTGACATATTTTGCATGCCTGTTGAATGCGCTTTTAAGTTAGCTTTGACCATTTACATAATGTTCACTTTTGATAAAACTTGTTGGTCATTTCTTGCACCGACATTTCTACCGTATTAAAAATGATAATGCTCTAGAACTTTCTTTATTAACGCTGTTATTAGAGATTCTACTTTCGTTGCGTGGAATCTACGACGGAAATCTAGCGTTAATTTATCATTTTACTTAAAAAAAACTATAACATACTTAACATAATAACAGAAACTATTATTCGAGTTTAAATATTGTTTGATAGTAATGCTCCAGTAAATCGCTAGTTTTGTTCCTTCCTCAATATTTGAAGTGAGAGTGTTAATTCTTTTCGTTCGCAGACAGAGATAAGGGATAAAAAATAGTGTTCTTTATCTCTTTTCTTCTCGGACATATGGTATATATATATCCCTTTTTTACTGAAGAGACACAGATGTATCCAGCAGTCTATAGTTTTCCTCTGTCTACGTTTTGGCTCGTCTCAGCTGTCATTCTAGTCTGTGTATTTTGTCACGTTCTTTAAACATATACTTCTATTCTGAGAGAGAGAGTTTATTTACATTGTACCTAAACTACTGGAACGAT
>LUGF01016139.1:0-10524 GCA_001625245.1 Calycopis cecrops | reverse complement strand
TTCGATAATAAGTACTACAGTAATGAAAATAAAATTTAAATTTATATGACACTGAAAATGCGCTCCGCTTCGCTGCGCTTCGCCGCGCTTTTCGTGTGAATTGACCCTTAGCGACTCCCCGTGATCGGTAGGCGGGAGCAGTAGAGTCGTGCGACCTCATCGATGCGATCTCGCGACTGAATTTAGACGTTAATTGACATTAGCGTCTAAGTCGTTGCGTCTGGCGTCTTGAGGTGTGCGCTCCCCGCGTCTAGTCGCTGCATTCAACTTCTAAAAAGCGATTAAATCGCCGGTCGCCGCGTCTATAAGTCTCGTATGTGCTGTAACCCTTAGACCTCAAAAACTCCACGAACTCTTGGTAAGAGGTAGTGTCACACTGCGTGCTTGCATGCAGGCGAATTGAGCCGGCACGACCGGGGAGGTTCCTTTCGCTTACACGAGACTGACGTAAAGTGACAGCTGTGCTGTCGCGTTTCGTGCGGTGTGTAAGTAGCCGGTGGCCCATGGAGGTGGGAGGAGAAAGGAGGGCAGCGCATCTGTATAGCCTCTATGCGGATGTTTGTGGGCGTCGGTTGTCATGAGAATGGCTCCGGCTGCTCGTTTGCCCTCCTATATCATTAAAAAAAAAAAAAAAAAGAACTCGGGAATGTTTCGGGAATCGGGAGCTTTGAGGTTCTTCTCACATGATACTTTAAAAGTGACGGCTCTACTATTCTGTTTGAGTGCGCGGTGAGTTTCCTGTGGCCGATGGAAGAGAAGAAGGGCGTAGTCAACAAACCCCTCTGACTGCTCGTTTCCTCCGAAAACTCCCCGGTGGCTGCTTGTGACGTCATTGTCGCCGCTATACAGTAGTACCGTGACTCTGCCCGCGTCAGGTCGGCACGGAGCCGTTTCGTAAATCGTGTGCGACTTGCGCAAGCCGATTGTAATGAAAAACCACAGCGCGGCTCCAGCGGTAGGGCTGCCACCTCGGAATATTTGTTTCCTTGTCTCAAGGGCTGGTCCTCTGTTTCTATAAAAAAAATTGACCAGATTACGTCAGAAGTAGGATGTTTCTGCGTGCGTGTCATGGCACTATCGTACTAATATTATAAATATGAAAGTGTGTATGTTTGTTCGTTTGTTTGTTTGTTTGTTTGTTTGTTTGTTACTCCTTTACGCAAAAACTGCTGAACCGATTTTCATGAAATATGGCACACACATAGAGGGTAACTTGGATTAACACATAGGATAGTTTTTATCCTGAAAAAATGTTCCTATGGGATGCCGTGGGATGATTTTCCACGGGATCGAAATTTACGCGGGTTAAACCGCGGGGCACAGCTAGTCTCTTATAAATGAGAGTTTTGTGAGACCTGCACTGTAGCCGAGTGTGTCGGCACATTTTGAGACTAAGGGCTGTCTTTCATCACGCAATTAAAAACTTTAACATAATCGATAACTCGATATAATCGACGTACCTAATCGATTAGGGACCGTGTAAAATAGCGGTCGAGCATAACGATGCTTAAACACGCCTTTTCACTCTATTTTTTTTTCACTCTTCAATCATGTTCACTCGACATCCAGAAGCTGCCACACACAGTTTTATCTTTTCCAACTGTATAAACAAGCCGGTGGCCCAAGGAGGTGGGAGGAGAAGGTAGGGCATGTGTGTAGCCTCTATGCGGATGTCTATGGGCGTCGGTAGTCATGAAAATAGCTCCGACTGCTCGTTTGCCTCTCTATATCATAAAAAAAAGTGTCAGCCCTGCAGCAGTTGCTCGCTAGTAATGAAGTACGATATTTCGCGATCGCGCCGACTTTTGGATGTTCGCGTTCACTGAAATGCGTCGGCAACAACACTAATTGTGTTACGGACAGCGGAAATGTAATTAATTATAGTAATAGATTAATTATAGAAGCAAACACGAAACAATTTCTATATTTGGTGTTTACAGTTATAGGTTACTAGCTTTTGCCCGCTGCTTCGCACGCTTTATATTCTTAATACATAATTATAAACCTTCCTCTCACTCAGTCTATCTATTCAAAAGCCCCATCTAAATCTGTTGTGTGATTTTAAAGATCTAAGCGTACAGACACAAAGACGGCGGAAAGCGACTTGGTTTTATACTATGTAGTGATTTGGAAGATAGTAAACAAACTTATAAGTTTGTTTCTTATTTGGTTTTGATTGAGTTCCGTACCCGGCTAGGGCGCAAAGCCATTTTATTTGTATTGTTTTTCAAAGTTTGGTAGTTTTTACCTTCTTGCAAGTTGATTTGGTGCCAATTTCCATCGGATCTTATGGAAAGTATTTATTTATACATTTTCTTCTTAAACTGTTCGCAAATCACAAATTCAGTGATCAAACTATGAATGTAGGTATATAAAATATAATATTAATAAACACAACCTAATAAATATTATATACCTAAGGAACTAGCGTAAGATGTGTGTGTGTCTCACACAGATAGGTTTTCTGTATTCTTTGACCATTGGTCCTATGTGTAAGGGACATAAAATAAATGTGCCATTTTTATATTAAATATGAATATAAAGATTTAGTACAATAGCTTTAGCAATAGCAGCAACACAAAGAACGACCTCTCGACTAATAACTTCGTCGATTAAGACTTGTGCACGACCTTACGTCTGGAATTACTTTATCTGAAAATTGTTAAAATAATTACTCGGCGGATGACGTTTATCTTTGTTTTTTAATATTCTTATCAGACTGTGACCAGCTCACACTATTGTGTGAAAAGAAGACAGTAGCGGGCAGAGTAAGAACAATGCTGAGTATATGGAATTGCTCTTGACTTACTTCTTAGGCAGCAGTTGTAGCCATGTTACATTTTTTAAGTAAAACTTCTTTACGTGCGCTTGACTTGGGAAGTACGTTGATGAATGCGTGTCGAAAGTGTTATGAAAAGTGTGATCGGGCGAGGCGAACGGAAGTTGAGAGGAAGATATAAGTTCTCGTGTCCCAATGTTGTTACTATACTCCTCGTATACGGCTCGACGGATTCTCATGAAATTTTGTGTGCATATCGGGTGTACTGACAATCGGAGAACATTTATTTTTCATCTCGATATTCCCACTGGTATTTTAATATATTCTCAATATTTTATGTCTTATATTTATTTTTTGGCTTTAACCCTTTCAGACCTGAATTATTTTTTTTTCTCCTATCAATTTGAAAAAAATCTCGTTAGTAGACTAGAGTAGAAGTATTAAAATAAAAATAAAGAAAAAAATGCTGCCTTGCAACTTTTCATGAAAAAGTAGGTTTTCTTTTTGTGTACAAATGTGCACATCCGTCCTAAGTAATGAAAATAGTAGTATATAAATGTGTTCATCTCCAATAATAAAACGGTTAATTTTTCATATTTTTATTAAACAATTTTAAAAGTATTTATAAAAATAACAAAATTACAGTATCCTCAGTTATTGGCACATATAAATCAGTCAACACAGGTAGGTAGGTTATAAGTATGTTAAAACTAATCAGGAAATAATTGTTTCTTAGCATTTCATACATAGTTAATGTTAGCTACATAGACTATGTATGAAATGCTAAGAAACAATTCTTATCTTTGGTAAGGCACAAATGAACCTTGCATTTTATACATTTAATGCGGGTTCTTCCCTTACATCCAAGCATTTTGCACCGTGTTCCCAGTCCCTCGTCATGGGCCGGAAAATGTCCAACACCGTCTCGAGCTATTTCAGCTACAGGGCGAATCTCTCCTGGTCTTCTAGGTATTACCTGTGGGATTGGGCTACTGCTACTTGGCCGTCCTCTTTTACTAATAGACATTTTGTATTGTAAAACCAAACTTTCAGCCACCCGCCGACGAAACTGCAGCAACGTGAGTTGCTTATTCTTTGGTTCACTTAGCAAATCGCTATCCACTTGGTACTCCCGGAACGCCTGAACTACTGCTAAGTCGGATGCGTGAAATATCATTCGAAGCGTCCATTTTTTTGATTTTATGAATGTTCTGTAATAGCTCATTAGCTGGTCGAGTAAATCAACGCCTCCCATTGCATGGTTGTATTTCCTAACAATTTCGGGACGTTCGACTTGAATAAACTTCTTCTCTTTTTTACACCATCTTCTGACCATGTCTTTTTCACCTATACCAACAAAATTGGAAGCTAGATAGGTGATTTTACTGTCCAACCACTTGACTACAGTCACATCTCTATCATGACTACATACTTCTTGCGAAAATCCTCGAGGCTTTTTGTTGAAATCTTTATCGATTAACAACGATGGATTACAAAATCTATTTACACGTGCTGTGCATGCTGCCCTAATGCCCTTCTGTTTCATAATTTGGAGTATATGATAGGACGAAAAATAGTTATCAAAATACAACTCATGGCCCTTGCTTTCTCCGATTCTCTTTGTGAGGTGAAGGACTACAGCTGCACCGTATCCAATTTTTTTTGTCATAATGTTGTCAAGTTCTGGACTAGAGCTCTGGTATATTATAAAATCATAAGCTTGACCATGTTTACCGCATAAAAAAAATATCTTGAGGCCCCATGGACAAGGCTTGCCTTTTATGTACTGCTTAGCAATATGTTTACCAGTGAAAGGAACTATTTGCTCATCAACGCAAAGTTCTTTTTCTAAGGGTAATTCCAAACAACGATTACGAAAAGCATCAAATATGGGCCGCACTTTGTAAAAAACATCATTACAACCAGCTGGCATACTTGTAATATCAACAAGGTGTAAATTATTGCGTAGTTCGAAGAATCGATCCCGGGACATATTATTGGAGAACAAGGGAATACTGATGTTTGTTTCCCAAAACATTTTCAAGCAAGGGTAATTAAAAATACCAGTGGCTATATGTAAACCAAATAAAATTTCCAATTCTTCTGCAGTGGTAGGTTTGAATCTGTGTCTATTTGTATGTGTTGCGTATATATTAGTCATTTCAGCC
The DNA here is from genome assembly GCA_001625245.1 of Calycopis cecrops. Lineage (NCBI taxonomy): Eukaryota > Metazoa > Arthropoda > Insecta > Lepidoptera > Lycaenidae > Calycopis > Calycopis cecrops. The sequence continues at coordinate 5,577 of LUGF01016139.1, read as the reverse complement.
ATAATAACAAATAACTGTTTTGGTATATACCTGTAATAATAATCCACTGGGGCTTCGACTCTAGACTCAACTGTTATTGGTGGAAACCATTCTAATGTAAGCGTGTTGACTAGTTCCCTATGCCTCCACCTAATGTTCTGCTTAGGCGTAATATTCTGAAGAATATTTTCATTAGAGGGATCTACTTCTGTTGTTGCTAATACCTCGGATACTATTTCATTAGAAGTGACAGGAACTTCTGTTTCCAGATCGTTCATCCCGATATAGGATGAGCTAGGTGCTTCATCATCTTCAGATTCAGGTGGGTATACCTCTCGTTGGTTGCGGTTTATGACATCCGCACCAACACGGATAGACCGCAACTCCCTATCAGATGCAAATCCGACCCGTTCTTCATCATCAGATGATAACAACAAATCAGAAAGATTTCCTTCATCTATTGCTTGCAAGGCGTCCGGTGAAAACATATTGGTGATATTTTGTCTGAAAGTGTAAATTTATATCTTACAACAATTTATAGCGTCAATGATGTTCAAAATAATATGTACTAAACACATTTACAATTCGTTTTTGAAATATCGTCACAAACCTGAAGGAATCGTAAATACATCGTGTACGCCTGATGTGTACATTTGTGTACAAATATAAAAAATGAGTTATTTGGCACAAAATATAATAAAAGGCGCAAGCTATGCGTTTCATATGACCTTAGTAATATTACACATCCGTATACATTTTTGCAGAACCTATATTTCGATCTTTCCAACTTTTTATAAATAAAATAATGAGCTTACCTGCACAGTTTCAACTTCGACCGGCCACTGGTCACAACTTGTCAAAAAAATAACAAAATACGCTAAGAGATGGCGTTAGTAAGGTAATTTTTTGTAGTTTATAATGTGAACATATGGATACAACCGTTCTTAATTGCACTTGTTGCGAAATTATAAGCTATATATTTTTTTGTATTTTATGTGTACATTTGTGCACACCAGGTTTGAAAGGGTTAAGTGTGTACTTTTATTTTTTTCTATTATGATGTGGGATTCCTAGACATATTTATCCACCACCAAGTGATTTGGCTTCTTCCATACCGAATATAATCTACAGACGAAATTGGGTCGAAAACATCACAAGGAGCCACGAAACTAACAGTAAAACACTTGTTAATTTAATGTAAGCCTCAAAGGCTTCATCAGGGAAAGAATGGCCCAGTAATTAGACGTCGGCCCCCTCCCTATGTTAATAATCTAAGACTTGCCGACGCTTGCTCTTTGTCCGTAATTGGGCTAGATATTTTAGTCATTTTTCAAAATTGTCAATGCCAAGTTAACGTTTTAAATGAAACTGGGGCAGGGCTGTACGTCTGTATTATATCTACTGGTAGCTGCGCAGCAGTTTCAACTGGGAATAGGAATGAAAAGTATAACGACAACAAATATCAAGAAAGCCGGCGGCTCATGGATGGGGAGAGGAGGAAGGAGGGAAACGCATCTGCGGATGTGCGGATGTCTATGTGCGTGCCAAGTCCATGAATATCGGTCATTGACTTGGCTCTGACTGCTCGTTTGCTTTCTTATACTTTAAAAAAACTTTTACATAAATTAGATTTAGAGTACACATATGTAATCTTACTGACGATTAATTTTAACAAGCGAAATGTTTTATTATAATTGTTTTTCGTGTTGTTGAAGAATCGGTATACACTTACTATCAACTGTTCTTTTGCCCCCTATTCTATGAAAAAGATAAACATATTTAATGTGTTATACAAAAAATGGTCATTAATTCGATGAAACTATCATATTATCATCTGATATGGATTAGCACAGGGTGGTCCGAACAGTTAGTACAATTAGGATTATTCAAAATTTCCTGCCCGTACGAGTTGGGTGCTTTGTAAGTGTGTAATATAATAATAAATAAGTGGTTGAGTAACTGATGACGCTCACATTATCTTCACGGATCATGCGACTCACACAACAGTGCACCTGTTTCAGTGTTGGCCATTCTTCGTATGGACCTACCTGAATATTGACACGTCTACTCCACTAACACGGAGTACCTTGCCATTTCGTGAGTGTAAAATATTTCTTTAAAATTCATTTTAATAACACCAACTACAGCAATGTGCTTCTGCATAAACACTCACGAATACTGACAACGAAAACAACATTAAATGCCGTACAATACAATCTAGGGATTCCCCGTGAAATATAAACAAAAAGGTTTGCCAACTTGCGAGAACAAAGTAAAATTGACGACCAGAATATACAATCGAGGGATTCCCCGTAAAACAATAGATCAAGAATTAAAAATCTTTTTTTTATATAATATAGGGGAGCAAATGAACAGTCGGGTCACAAAGACGTAGGCGATCTCCGACGCCCAAAGACAGCTGCAATACCAGAGGTTTTTCAGTTACATTGCAGGTCTTTAAAAAGAGTATAAGGGATATCGGTCCGGAAATACCAAGGGTACTACTTACTTTCTTTTTCACTACATTTATTAAATATTATTGCAATTTTGTTTTAAAGTCTGATATCGATCAAAGGCTTTATAGTTGTAAAATTTGACCTGATCAGCTACTTTTGCCATTTTTTCACCTCTGTAAAATTAATATCCTTTGTTGAAATGCATTTTCATTACAATTGAAAAGTAATCTCACCGACTTTTCATTTAGATTACTTACATTTCACTGAATTTCTTATTCATTAAAGAAATGGTAACATTATTGTAATACACAACACGTTGGTTTCAACTGCAAGGTTGACCCCTGATCCCAATGCTCCAACGGAGCATGCCACGCCGGTCGTCCTAATCAACGCCACTATCTGCTGATCCAGAGAGACGGGTGGAGGACCTCTCAGCTGAGCAGCTATTAGACTGGCCTCTCTCCCCAAGCCTGTCCGGTATAGGTATTAGGTAGCCCTGTTCGGCATAGCCTTGGGGATCATAGAGGCACGCAAGCCCCTACCTCGACAAGGCAGTAGCATTTTCATACGTGACACGCGCCCAGATGACACGCACACACGCGCCGTATGCTTGTAGTAGTGTTTTTTTGTATGTAGCTTTGTCTCTCTTTCTTACCTACTCATATAGTCTCTTCATATACCTACTCATATACTCATAGCACTCTTTAATGAGCCGTTTATAAGGTCATGTAGAGTCTAAACTTTATATGACCTATATCCCTGATATGCGAAATCTATTGATCGTTCATGAGTTAAGAAATAAGGCACATACATGTTATATTACTTTTGGCGGTGGTCGATTCGTTTTAATTTCTTAATAAGACGTAATATCTAGTCTGCGTAAAAAATGTATTTGTCTTCATAGTGTTTTTATAGTTCATTCATACTTCTGTAAATATGTCATCTGAACTAGACAACTGGTAGATTTTGGATCCTGTTACCGTAGTAAGGGAAGCCGCTGTACTTTGATACGCACTTGGACTTTGACATTTCTTCCTCTTGTCTTACTCTATCAAAGACCAATTAAAATACTATACTCAGCGTTTTTGAGGTTTGGTCCGTTTTCGTCCCGTGGCCCTTGAAGGAGGCAAAGACAATTACACATCTGTAAAGTAAATACGCGGATGTGGATGAGCGCAATAGTCATCAAAAAGCTCCTATAACGACCACCACAATAAAAAATAGTCTGACTAGTTAAAGCCTATTTTCCGAAGCCACCCAGGAGGACCTAACTAAATTATGTAAATAAAAATTGTGTAAGTAAATAAAAAAGGCCAATTTCATACATTGTTTTCCCTACTTACAACATTATATTATTTTAGTAAATTCTTTGTAGTAATTCTAGCTTCCACCCGCAGCTTCGCCCGCGCGGATTTCGAATTTCAAAAATAGAGTTATTATACACATGAACCTTCCTCTTGAATCAGTTCTCTTATAAAGGAGATACTTTTTTAAGGAGTAGTATCAAAGCGGAATTTACGCACAACCATATAACCTCTTTCTAACATAATAATTGAAAATCATTTTAATATCATACTCCTTAAAAAGGAAATTCCATTATGAGTGGCCTAAAACGGTATCAGTAATGAACGATCGTCGACTCAAAAGCCTATCGCAATACGGATTTGCCTGCCAAAGATCCAGGATCCTCATACTTTTAACTTAATCATCCATCGGTGATTTCATGTTTGGCTGTTTTTTACATGGCTTTAGCTGTTTCCATCATGAGTAATAGCAATAGTTAAACATACAACTTGATGGACTTTTTTATTTAGAGGAAAAAGCATTTAACCTTTTATACCAAATTTGGTTTTGTGTTTTATCCGGCCGTATGTTTTCTATAGACCCACATAGGGAAGCTCTCATGTTTCTTTTCAATACTACACGTAATTACCCTTGTGCACTGAACTAAATACTTATGGATGTTGGTACTGTAATTGCCATTTAAACTTGCTACAGTGCTACCTATTTTGTTCATTCATTTAGTTTCAAATAGTTTCAACACTGAAAATCTAAAATATTCTTTAGAGGTGAGGATGCAAGAAATAAGTACTGTATATATTTTTCGTTTTCGTTCAAGTCGATATGTATTTTTTACAATAAAACATATCGAGAATAGATTTACTTTTCATTTGCATGATGAATGGACCCAAATAAATTGGATATTTTTTAACGATGCACACTTAGAATAATAACGCAGATGCACATTTTAGAATATTTATCGAACTCTTCTGAAAATTGATACATCTGTCACTTTACGTATTGAATGTAGATAAACTTTGTCTTTTAATTTGGACAAATAGATTAAAAGTTATTATCACGATAAGATTGACTTAAACAACATCAAGGGAAAATTTAAATGTTTACCTTTTTAAATTATGTTAGAGAGATAGAGACTAGGTTAGCAGCTAGCAGGCAGCTAGGTTCAGCCTTTAACGCATGTAGATTTTAGAAGCGATTCCAGATTATATTTGACGACGCCGTATGGCTATCGTCACACGAAGGGCTGAGAAAGGAATTCGGGTAATATGGGATAAGCTGACTCACCTGAAGTCCAAGTAAAATGCCGCGTCTCTCGAACACACCACACTTATAATTAAATAGTTATTATGAGCCGACAAAGCACTGAGTTAGAGTGAGTAATAGTTTTAGGAGCAATAAATATAGTAGCTTGATTTAAGCACAACGGAAACACTCGTAATAGCTATCTGCGCAGAAGCATGTAACGTGCAAGCGAGCCAAGCGCATGAGACGGACTCGGCCGAGCGCGTCTGCGCGGCGCGCGGTATCGCTCCGGAAAACCGGTTTTGTTTTTTAACGTCACGAGCTAGCGTGAACATCCTGGGGGCCGCCGGGCTGATCAGGATCCAAGGGCAAACGGGCTATCTTGAGCACAGGTCTTCGGAGACATCCATGAGCTGTGTCTAGATCCACAACTCGGATCACTCCATCCTTTCCGGGCAGTGCGGTGCTGATTCTTCCCATCTTCCATTGCAGAGGGGGCAGACCATCTTCTTGTATTAAGACGAGTTCGCCAGCGAGAGTTTAGGAGGGGAAGTGGGAGAGAACCATTTGGATCGGGTTTGTAGGGTATGGAGGTAGG
>LUGF01016106.1:168536-186767 GCA_001625245.1 Calycopis cecrops | reverse complement strand
GTGCCCTTTTACAGAGCTCAAATCAAACCGCCGAACCGGTTAGGTTAACCACGACATCCGCGCGCGGGTCGTACCACCCGCCAGTGGTGGAGGGGGGGTCCGGGCCCCCAGTCATGATAGCTCATAGAGCTCTTCTAGCTTATGACCCGTGTCGGCACTTTTTAGCTGCCGCGCGTGAGCTGCTCCCCTCCGTTAGAGGTGGGGAGAGGAGGACACCCGCTGTCCTCGGCCAAGATAATAACAGTTTACCTATGAATTCCTAAAAGTCCTGTTTGCCTACCCCCAGTATTCTGGGGAAGAAGGGGGGTCTGCCCCCTCATCGATCACAAATACAGTGGCTTGAGCTTACCATAGGGGCTCGCCACTCATATCGATGAAGCTGCACTGACCTTCAGTCTCAGCATAGATTCTATCTAAAAAAAAAAAAAATAATGAGCAGATGAATCCTGTAGTCCTGATGAAGCCGAGTACGCCTTTGCCGAGTAGGTTTTACAAGCAAGTCACCTCACTGGAATTAGTGCGCCAGCACCACTCACAAAGAAATATTTTCGTAGGTCTTAAAATTATGAGAACCTACTTATTTTCAATTTTTATGCCAAAAAATAATTAATGATGACTGATAAATTTAAAATAGTAGATGATAATTAATTAATGCCAAATATTGTAATTACTTTGGCGGTGGTGTGGTTGTAAGTTTGTAATACGATTGTTACACCCCGTGTAACCCAGTCGAAACTTCGAGCAAAGTTATAGAGCATATGTTTTGCCTAGTACCCTTAATATCTTATCATGTTAAAACCCGTACCTAAAGTAATTACAATATGTGTAACAAGCGCGAAACTCTCATACAAGTGTAATGTGAAATAGTTTTCAAAATATTGTCACATAGCCTATTATTAGGGTTGAACTATATACCTAAATTATTAATTTAATAACATACATACATACTCAAAAACAGGGTATTGTTTTCGAGCGTAGGCACCTACCTATACCTATAGGTAGGTACATATAGGTACGTAGCATTTGTAAATTCCCTGGTACAGCCTAAATTAATTTCACTATCGGTGGACTATTCATAACCGCTTGTTAAATCAAATGCCCCTAGGTACAATGAAATATATTTCATGTAGTTAGGTTTTGCGTTTTTCATTAAACATTTTATTTCACCCTCCAAGCAGAAATACTCAGTTGAATTGCCATCCCATGTTCCAGCCATTATCTAAATACATTCTCCTAATTCCATCGTTAAAGTTACTTTAATTTTAAACTCTTGACTATACCTACACGTAGTAACTGGTACCTACTATCAGTGCCATACCTACAGTGCTGATAAGGCGAAGGCCGCTCTATAATTAGTAGAGTTATCTGGCCGCGGCAGTTACACTAGTGACAGCGCGCGGCGTGCCTCTCTCCGTATCAGCGGACGATGCGTGTTGTTCACGTCCATCTCGGGAACTGTCATTTAAATGTTATTTGACTTACATGACTTACATGATATAAAAATAAAAGTAGAACTGCTCTAGTGAGTTCTTGCATATTTTTGGGTACGGTACTTCAGTAGAAAAAGGCTAAACTTATAGTATTACTGCGACCGTCTTTCCTGTTGTCAGTTGTTCCTGGTAGAATATAAAAGTTAAGGCGTTTATTTTTTCTGTGATATATGCAATTATACTTAATCTGCTTATAAAAAATGACAGATTCCGTTTTCTTTTATTTACGGGTATTAAATTACAAATTTTATTATTCTGTGTCATAAGGACATAAGTAAGTAACCCTTCAGATTTGTTCACATGTACCTAGAGAATCCTTAAGACACTAAGAAATGTAAAAAAATCAAAATCTTATTTAGGCGACTGGCGCAGCATGCCTTGCATGCATGCACCGTGAAGCAACAAGAGTTTATTATATAAACATTACATTATTGAACGTGCGTGCTTTTCGCTTGTGATCCAATTCCTTCGATACCATAAATTTATTTCTCACTCAAAAAATTTTAAGAGTCATAAGCAGGCAACGGACACTAAATAGTTTTAACATTATGATAACTTATTTCGTTGATCCCCTTAATGAGTCATTCACGATATCGTCGAGGCAACTTGAGCTACCGCGCGCGAGCAGCTCCTGTCATAACCATGTTCCGGCCACGCTTCTCTCCCCTCGGAGTAAGAGGGGCGGACGGGACTTCTTAACTTAGAGTCACCACACACTTACTACTTAGCATCGGCGTTCGTCGACCTAGTCGCCTTTAGAAGCTGAATGCAGCGACCGGGCGCTCCCCAGCGCACACTTAAAAACGAACGCGGCGATTTATCGCAAAGCGACTGCGAATGTTACGAGCATCGGATCAGTCGCAAAATGGCGTCACTTATGCAGACGCAAAATCGCCGAAAGTAGCGCGTGTAATGTCGCCCTCAGTCTTGTCTTCCGACGATCCAATGGGCGGTATTGCGCTTCTCTTCGCTTCCCGCCGTAAGTTCCGATCCGAAAAAACCTAAACATAACATCCTTCAAGTTGCAGTTGGTAGATGAATAAATAAATAAGCAAATTGCCTGTATTGCCTATAGTTGTAATTGAGTCTTTAGTTGGTTCTAGTGAAACTGTCACTTAGAATGTTAAATCTAAATAAATATCTAAAGTTTAAGAACACATAAAACACGCTTTTAAACACGCTTACGTAGAAAGCTTACCACTAAGTAATTAAGTATGTTGCAATAGTTTGTTATATTTGTTATTGTTGCACCCAAAACTAACGAACGGGTCTGAATAGGATTTAGCACAGGTATAGATGATAGGTAGTCTGGAAAAACAAAAATATAATTAGCACTACAAATGGGTAAAGCTTTCATGGAATAGATTTTACGTAGGCGGAACAGCCAGCTGTTCAGTCAAGTGAAGCCACACGGTTATTATATTATGTTTGCGAAATTCAGACGATTGGGGCATCTGGAAGTTGAATAAAAAGTAATTCAAAAAGTCCGTTACAACTTACAAGTCAAGCTGAAAAAAAGGAAGAAAAAGAATATTACATCTCAAACTCACAAGACACCGCCGTGAACTGACAGCTAAGCCGTGCGGTAGGTCAGTACCGGGCGGCCCAATGGTATAATGGATTAAAAAGGAGAGCAACGCAACTGCATACCATTCCGAAGTGTCCTGTCGCGCACAGATCCGATACACTCCACCACGGCGGCCGCAGGCTCTCGCACTGCTTTTAGCCGAGTCCGACACACCCTCCCGGCTCACCCAGGGCCTGTTGGAAGGTCCATAAATGTATTTTCCCTGCGAAAAAAAAACACTGCATAACATTACAGTACTCTTCGCTTTGTCTGACCTTATGGTGTCTGATTATGTTAATAAATAATACCTGCATTTTAATCAATACAAAAACATACAAATACCGTTACAACCGTTACAACTGTTACAACATATAATACATAAATCGTGGCTATCATACAATCTCATTAAAGCTTAACGGTGTGTAATGTGTACACGGAATGTGTGATTTTTTTTTCTCGCGGGGAAATGCATTTATGCACGGCCTCCGGACCGAGGGCGAGGTCCAGTGGATGTGTGTGGGACTCCCGGATAGACCGAATACCCACTAAAACCCCGCGGGTGCCATCGGCCGCCTATACTGAGGTGCCCCGGATCTGTCAGCAGCAGGGCAGGAATGTGTGATATGTGGATGAGGCGAGGGACCACATCAATTTTATTTATTGCCTGGTCATCTGCGTTTGTCATCAACCTCTTTCGTAACATGTCATTGCTGCATAGCAGCCGAATAGGGCCGGTACGGAGGCAGCCTTCACTTAACAGGAGTGAAGTGATGACTGACAGCTAGACAGACGCGTTTCGTGTGGATTGTAAAGCGGAGTGATGAAATCATCGTCTTTATAGCCGCTAGGATATGTATAGTTGATGGAATGTATTGTCACTTCTTGATGGAAATTCATATTCTAATTTTATTAAATGATATACTTTTTTATACAATTTCCCCTTTTTTTTCTTTCTAGGATTGTGTGTGTGTCGGTAGTTACCACAATGCGACGGCTGCTCGTCTAACCCCCTTTGCTACAAAAAGGTTTGCCGTCACTCACATTTCACATCTGCTTTATCTATACTTCTGTACCAATAATATAAAGATGAAGTTTGTTTTTTTGTTTGTTTGTTTATATGAACGCGCTAATCTCTGGAACTATTGGTCCGATTTGACAAATTCTGTTAGTATTAGTTAGTCCATTTAGCGAGGAAGGCTATAGAGTTAATTTTAACCGACTGCGGGGAAAAACGGATTCACGTAAACGAAGCTGCGGGCGTGTAATACAGTAAATTAAAATTAATTTGTTCAATAAATTGTGTAGGTGTGACGTGAACCCGAGCCTATTACTATCGGTACCAAAGTACTTTGAAGGAGTTTAATTAACTGATTGACCGGGACACGCGTTGCTCTGGTATTTAAATTATTTATCGGATTAAATACCTACCCGCCTATAGGTATTGTAAGGTTGATACAGTTGCATAATATCATAAATTACATAAATTTATGTCGGTAGTTAAAGCTTAGGCGGACATACGACGTGACAAGAGATATCCGACTAATATTATTTACGCAAACGTTTATATGTAGGTATGTTTGTTCTTCTTACACGCAGAAACTACTAAACGGTAGAAATTTTGCACAGTTTGTAGGCAAAGTTATAAAAAAAAAATATCCGGAAAGATATTAATGGCCCCTTAATCGTTTCGATGAATAATTAAATCACACATTTACATCGTAGGTATTAGAAAAAATTATCAAAATTTATATTTTTATCATAAAAAATTTAATGTTACTAGGTAGGTAATATTACAAATTCAAGTATTTTTAAGGAGGTATGTTTGTTACAACTAGAATTATTATTCTAGTTGTACACTATCAGAACTCTAATTGTATTCAATCAGGGTTGTGTACTAGCACAACCATTTTATTGCTAACAAATTAATTTCCTTGAAATATATTTTTATTACTTTTCGGGCCAAAGAAGCCGCTGACAGATGCTAGACTTACAACACTTATAATTAGCATACCTAGTTTCAAAATTATTCATATCTTTAGATTTATTACACAAATATAACAATTTTTGACACTAATTCGTAAAAGGTGCTCTTAATGAATGCCGTGAAACAATTAACGTTTTATAGCGTTATGCTTTTTATTCTCAAATAAAAACAAACGATCAAGTTTATTTCGTTTTAATTGCACATTTATTTTTATAACTCGTATTTAGTTCATTATTATAATGATTGAGGAAAAAGTTTATAAAACACCAACTTTCTTTTTCTTTACACTATCATCATCAACTTCAGTATTTAAATTTCTTGGATGTGGAAGAAGCAAGACTAGTACTCATGTAGCAAGTATCGCGATATACTATGTAGGCCTCCGTGGGCCACCGGAAAGTTAGTGCCACACTGCATGCTTGCAGGCAGCCGAATAGGGCCGGCACGACCGGGGAGGTACCACTCGCTTACACGAGATCGGCGTGAAGTGACAGCTGTGCTGTCGCGTTTCGTGCGATGTGTAAGTAGCCTGTGTCCCATAGAGGAGAAAGGAGTGCAGTGCATCTGTATGTATAGCGTCTATGAGCGTCGGTAAACATGGAAATGTCACCGACTGCTCGTTTGCCCCCCTATACCATAAAAAAAAACCAATCACAACACGAAACGCAACAGCACAGCCGCCCCTTTGCCGTGGTGTACTGTACACTACTGAGAGGTACCTCCCCGGTGCCGGCCCAATTCAGCCGCAATGTAGCAGTGACACTACCACCTCCTGCTTCAACAGCAGTCGCCACGCTGTATCTTGTAGGCGAGGAGTACATGGGAACAAGAGAAAAAGCTCGCAATACAAAATAGACTTTAGGTAAATATTATTATACCGAGCTTCGGTAAAAGCACGCATTGTTTATTGTAAAATAGATGCATGCATGCGTGCCACAAAGTTGCGTGCGCCGTGCATGCGTGCGCGCAGGAGAAACATTAGTTAATGATTATAAGAAAAGTATACATTATGTATACGAAGCGTGTTATAAATAATTACATTTTGTTCATATGTACGAGAGTTGTACGTAGGTAATTAAATGTACATTTGTAATGAGAATAGTAAATAGTAGTTGTTAATGAAAAAAGTTATTACACAGGTGTACTGAACAGCCTTTTTTTCGCTATGATGAATCCCTCTTGATCGACGCGAGTAAAACCGCGTGCACTGCTAGTCTATTTAATGGCTGATAGAAACAAATTATTGAACATCAGTCAAACCGCAAATATCGCTATCACTTATTAATAGTTGATAACTCAGCTTAAGCTTGAGTTATCAATAGATAACTGATATCAGTATAGGTAATACTGATATACAGTAGATATATACCATGCGTTATGTACATGTCTTATTTTATATGTTTATATGATAGTTATACATCAATTCTTTTTCGAAAAAACTAAATTTCCTGTACCTATGTAGATGCTTTTAATTTTTAATTTTGTTTTGTTTTAGTTATTTGTTGTTATAGTGGTTACAGTAAGTCTGTATAATTAAACAATAATTGAGTAAAAAATTACAAGGAAATTCGGCGAAACGAACGAAAAATGTAGGGTCCGCTTACAAGAAACGTGTCCTGAATACTTAGTAGTTCGTTTTATTGTAGTGTGTAGGTATTAATACACGTCCGCAAGGGAAGAGACTACGCATCCAATGGCCAATGCTGCAGCCGCGAAGACTATCAGGCTGCGGGAGGAGAGCCGGAAAATGACTGAGGCTGCTGGCGCGGCATCCCATTGAAAAAGAGGATATAGCGCCCCGGAGTGCTTTTCCATTTGAGGTGTTAACGGGACATGGATGTTTCAGCAGTTATTTGTGCAACGTGATTTGACGGGAGCGTGCACCGTGTCACCACTATAGAAGCCCGGGATACGTAAAACACACATTGGTCGCTTTGCAGCAGAGGAAAGATCTCGTCACTGTCACACTCAAGAATGGTATCTTGATACACTTGTGCCGATGTTTTGATATCTTTTTCACAAAAACACGCGACATGGTTCTAGGTGCTATCCTTATTTCCCGAGATAAAATCTTTTGCTTTCCGACAGGATGTCTACGAATTCTTTCCCTTACTGTTTTGACCACCCTTTTCGTACGAACACTACGAGGACGGCCAGATCTTTCTCTGTCACAAACAGAGGAAGTCTCATTATACCTATTTATAGCCCGGTCCACACACATTTGACTAATGCGAAGTGTATGGAGAGTTTTAAAAATGGCATTTGGCTCCATACCTACTTTGTTTAATGCAATCGCAGTGATTCTGTTCTCTTTATCACCCCACTCCATTTTAATATCGCAAGATATTGTACAATGTATTGGCGTCAAAATGGACAATCGTATAAAAAAACAGATTCCAAATTCAAATCAAATATTTTTTTATTCTTAATTGTAACAGTATTTATGGCAAGACTAAGTATATACAATGTTTGCGTGTTTGTATGTTGTTCTTTGTCTTTTGTAAACATTTTAGACAGTCTAGATTTCAATGTGATGTCTCATCAATGAGGGCCTTTTTTGTGTGAATTGTGGGTACCATAGCCTATAGGGTGATGGGCTGGAGGAGGGCAACGCACCTGTAGATGCGAACGTTAGTCGGCATTAGGAATTTCCATTTTTTTATGGCATAGGAGGACAAACGAGCAGTCGGAAACATTTTCATGACTACCGACGCCCACAAACATCCGCATATAGACTATACAGGTGCGCTGCCCTCCTTTCTCCTGCCACCTCCCCGGGCCACCGGCTACTTACACGCCGCACGAAACGCGACAGCACAGCTGTCACTACTATTTGAATCTCAATTTCGCGTTTATCACATAAAAAAAAACGTTTAAATTGTTGCGTATTTAAATTATATCCATAATAGTTGAAGTTCCTTAAAGATCACCAAACTGAATTTTGTGATCAAATTCTTTCTTTTTATGCTCTATGTAGAGTCTTTTGTTCCATACAAGTATGAGTCAGTGTTTAGACCTGTCGAACTTGCCTAAGTCTAGAAACTTTCCAATGAACACTAAATTGGAAAGTTGCCAATGTCGAGCTCGTTTAGTAAATTTACGAACAATTAATATATTTTTGATTAGGTTCCGTAATCCGCCTTATAGTAAACATTGAAAAAATTTAGAACCTGAAGTTATAAAATTTCAATTTTTCGAAAACTAATTCTGAGGCCAAAAACGATGCCATGGTTGCACTGCAGTCAGATCATTTTCTATGGAGATCTCTTGGTTCTCGGTTATACAATACAGGATGTGTTAGAGGTATTGCCACATTGGATTGTGGACTAATTGGGCCGGCACGACCGGAGAGGTGCCTCTTGCTAATACGAAACCGGCGTAGTGAACCTGAAAAACCTGAAAGTGACAGCTATGCTGCCTCGCTTTGTGCGATGTGAAAGTATTCAGTGGCCCATGGGAGAAGGAGGAGGAAGGAACGCAACATATTTGTATAAAGTCTACATGTCTGCGGATGTCTATGGGCGTCGGTAGTCATCAAGATGGGATTTGCCTCCCGGTAGTATAAAAAAAATATTCAATTATGCAGCCCTGTTTTGCGCTGGTTTTTGTCGATTACACTTAATTTTTAAAAGCAGCACCTTCTAAGTTATGCTGAGGTATTCGTATACCAACCAATCAGTATTTCCAACCATCAGTTAACTTTGCCGATACTTTGCCAATAAAAATACCAATTTGCAGTAGCAAAAGTAGCAAGAAGAAAGCTGAAGATAGGATAGGATAGGAACTAGAAATAATATAGCCTTTTTGTTTTTGTTTCGAGTTCTTAATATTCAACTTAAGAACTCGAAACAAGTACAAAAAGGCAATCTAAAAAAGGTAACTTTCCTCCTCTTCCTTACCTATAGCAAATATTACCAAACAATTGAAGTACTAAATGATTTGCTTGTAAAATGATTTGACAGCTTGAAATTTGTTTCTTGGTTCAGAGGAACTAGCAGTGAAATGTGTGCGTGGGGGACTGCCGGGCACATCGATCATTATACTTCTTGTCGGCAATCGTCTCTTCTTTTTTTATCCACTCCCTCCGTATTCCCTCACCAACTGAGTTCATGTCTTCACGGCCTTTTACTTTATAATAAAACTGCTACGGTATGCAGCCGAATTGGGCCGGCACAACCGGGGATGTTCCTGGAACTGTATAAACGATTAAGTAATAAAAATAGGTACCTAGGTACCCCTATAAACAATTTTACGCCACATTGAGTTCCTTTAACTTAACTTCTTAATATTTCACAAAAAAGAAAAAGGCATATCAACCTGTGGCTCTCCAAAACAAGAGCTTACTCTTATTTGAAAAACCAACAACGCAGCGCTGAGCCATTGGTTTAGCGGATGTCTGTGGGCGGCGGTAGTCATCTACCAACAGCTCTTTTCGCTCTAAATAAAAAACATAGTATTTACAATATTTTACGAAGAGTCTAGCGTTTCATTAATTATAATGCCGTTGTAAATCCTTCGCCGTGATTGAAGCTACCGTTATCTCGCTCCTCGTCTACTGATAAGAGACAGGAGTTGATAATTAATTATTTGCCTACTGATAACAGGCGAGTGTGAAGTCATTGTGATAAGAAACAATCATTTTACCACAGGAATTCATATCTTGGAGAATGGACAGCATTGAAAAGGGGTTTGTGGCTATTACCTAAACGTTTATATTTCGTCCATATTTACAACAACTAATTATTAATCATTTTTTTAAGTCTGATTTGAATGTACTAGTATATTACAGATTATAGGTTTTATGTAGAATATAGGTTTTGACAATTTTAGGGCTTCACAATTTTCTCACAAAAATGGAGAGTTCTGGCCATGCCCTAAGATTGTCTGGATTCTCAGAATAATGATAAAACAGCAACAGAAGAAACTGACCATCTTCTTTCTCTCAAATCATAAATTACCGTTCCACCTACAATCTGAATACCTAAATTCTTTGACAGGATAAAATGGATATACAGGGTAAGTATTTATTCAGTGCACAATTTTTTTCTGCGTGTTATATATAAGTACATTTCCGCAAAAAAAAGTAATATTTTTTTTTTTATTATATTATCAAGAATATCCCACATTTGCAAAATGTATTGTCAAAGGCACCGCCCGCGCAGCTCGCCGTTCGCCGAACGAGCGGGGACACGACACCATGTAGGTATTTAAGTGAGAGATAGTAGGGTGTCCATACACTTCGTTATTTTTTGGAAACATTATACTGGCCCTAGGATATAGAGTTTTTATTGGAGATCGAAAATAAAAGTGTAGTTAATGTTGCTTTATGTATGTAGACAACATATCGTAATTTGTGCACTGAATAAATACTTACCCTGTAGATGTTTTACATTCTAGAAATGTAATGTATATTCTTTATTGTATTAAGGGGACAAACGAGCAGTCTAAGGCTTTGGATAACTACCGACTTTAACGGACTTTAGCTACAGGATTGTTACCCAGAGACGTGGCCCTCCTTGTCGTCTCTACTGCAGTGGAACTCCAGTTGCTCATCATACGAAACGCGACGGCGTGACTGTCGCTTTGCGGCGTTCATGTGAGCGAAAGGTACCTCCGGTCGCATCGGGGAGGTACCTCTACTCCCGCTGCACGTACCACAGCACTATCTCAAAACTACTACTGATCTAAACTATTACTACACACCACATTTTTCCACATGAGATATATTTATTAGTGTAGCAGTAGTTAACAGCGCGGCATGCGGCGCGCGGTGGTGAGGGGAGGGCTACCTCGCTGCGGTGACTTTACGAGCCATTGTGCGTTTTACGACGCGCACAAACCCCACCATTTTGTGTCCAGCTAATTGCGTATACAACTTTAATTAAATTTTACATCGTAAAAAGTGAACTTTGCATTGTCCTGCCCGTGGAGAGAAACACGATGAAACGAAAACGCGTCACAGTCGACTTCTTCTCTTTCTTTCGTGTCTAGTTTCACTACGTCCATGTATTAACTACTAATTGTAGAGTCCTACTCTTTTTAACAGTCACATCTTGATAGTTGTGATTTCGAGCCTATGGCCAGCATTTATATATGGGTGCAAACGAGCAGTTGGAGCCATTTTCACGACTAGCGACGTCCATAGACATTCGCATAGAGGCTATACAGATGCGCTGCTCTCCTCCTCCCACCTCCATGGGCCATTTTAACGCAGTAGGTTCACTAGGTACGTACCTAGGTATAGGTTTCATTGCCCGACCATGGCAAAGACGGGTGCGAGGGTTTATTGGTATGTAGGTATTATCAATACATATAATAAAAGTGTAGAATTCTGTCTGTCTTGTGCGGCTTTCACGCAAAAACTACTGGACGGATTTTGAAGACACTTTTTTTATATAGGTATTAGTACTTGGTAACATTTAGGCTGTAATTTATCAATATATATAATGCTGCAGTCGGTATCTTGACTTGAAATACACTATTGTATGGCAAAATAACGGATTGACAATTCGGCCACATAACATTACATGTTACCATGACAACATACTTATTTTGACGAGACAACGGCTGTCGGGTCGACTAGTCGTATATTATATGTGTGTATGTTCCCTGCTAAGGTCTGAACGGTGGGACAATTTTTTTACGTTTAACGTGTCGTTTGATTGGTCTTGAAAACGCGAGCTCTGAGTACATTATAGCATGTATACTCCTTTAAAGGAAGTTAGGATGACTGGTTAGTTTGGGGGAAAAAAGATAATGCTACTCGGGAGAAAAGTACCTATTACATTTCTAACCGCGTTTCAACTTTTTACTTCTACTAATAACGCGTAAAAGAAATGTAGAACTTTCCTCCCTTATGGCACAATGTACTATTCCTCCTATGTGCTATACGCCCAAATATATAAACGTTTATCCATGGACCGCTAGAAAAACCAGGGTTAAAATTCTTTACTTTTGGTGTAGGTAGAAGATAAAATATTAAGTATTTGTAAGTCGTACGTCACGAAAATGTCTCCGACAGTTTGTACCCTTATACCATATAAATACTAATTCCAAGCAACACCAATAGTATTTAGTGAAGCAGTAAAACAAGCGAGAACAAAACAAGCCACAAGTGAATGCGGCCCCATTAGTATTCTGCTCCGGCGTGCAATTTAAAATGTAAATTGTGGCTATTTGCGGGCCTTGCACAACTCGCTACTCTGTATTTAACTCGAAAAAAGGCTGCACCATTCGTGACTGTGTGTCTGTGTGTATCTTGTCTGTCAGACTGTAATGACAATGATTAATGAATCAAGGAATGCATTGGCATCTAGGTTTAAATGTCAAATATAACTAAGGATAATAGTTGTAACTTTTAGGGCATATAGGAGGAAAATAGTATGTACCTACCACTCAGGAGGAAAATACTATATTTCTTGTTTTCCAGTTTCCTCCTTTGTGACACATTGAACCTTGTACAGCTCATTACTCTGTAATTAACTTGAGGAAAAGGGCTGTGTACCACTCGTGACTGTGTCTCTCTGTCAGCCAATAATGACAATGATTGAAATAAAAGGAAAAATGAAATGAAAAAGTTTTTATTCAAAATAGAATTACAGGAATTACTTTTTGATCGTCAACAATTAAATCTACCACCGGTTCAGCCCAGTCCTGAGAAGAACCGGCAAAAGAAACTCAGCGGGCCTCATGATATGATGAGATGTAAAAGTAAAAAATAAAAAAATACAAATACATTTGCATATTATATATGATATATGATATACATTTTATGAATTAACAATACATATTATGGTACAGAAACAGCCTGGGAGGAGGGTACTAATCCCAAGATGTGGTATCTGTCATAAAATCTGTTACCTTATAGTATACCTTACCACACAAACGATCTTTAACAACTTTTTTAAATTTATTAATCGAAAGTTTTTGGACGCTTTCTGGGATACCTACTATTGTAGAGACGTATGCATTGCCCCCGAAAGGAATTCTTTACTTTACTAAGTCTATGAAATGGTGTGTCTAATTTGTGCCTGTTTCTCATATTTATGTTATGATTATTATTTTTATCCGGCAATGCATCGGCATCTAGGTTTAAATGTCAAATGTCCAAGGATAAAAATTAAAACTTTCAGCGTAAATAGGAGAATAGTATGTGCCACTCAGGAGGAAAATACTATCCAAAGATGCTGTCACCTTGTTGCGGTGGGGGAGGCTTGTGTGTCTCTATGATCCCCAAGGCTATGCCGGATAGGTCTACCCATATCGGACAGGCTAAACGTTGGAGTAGGGACTGTTCAAAGGCAACCGGGCAGCCCCCAAGTCGTAGAAGTGTGAACTTTTAACCGAGTCCAGCCGGGACCCGTCAACCGCTAGAGGTAGGAACGTATCCGCAAGGGTATAGTCGGTAGGGGCAATCCAATTGTCGAGCCCGACACTTTGCCCGGTTGAGCCCCCCGGACTCCTGGGTAGCGCACGTAAAGGTATTCCCCTGCATTACCAAAAAAAAAGGAAAATACTAAATCTCCTCTTATTATTTATGAGCTCATATATGTATAGGATTTCGCCGAAATCAAGAATCCATAGCCACATTACCGGTTTGAAACTATAAGCTGTCAACTAGGCGGATAGTTATCAGTTATATAGGCTTTAATACATTACGGCTAGCTATACATATAGAAGAACGTATATAAATAAGAAACCAATCCTATGCTAACAGTTAAAATAACTGTCGGCCGAATTCAACTCTCCCGTGTTTAATTTGGCTATTCATTGACTCGTCACAATACAAAACGACTAGCCGTAATGTAACACGGTGGTTTACTCTGACTTCGGCATCTTCACCATTCGTATTTTGTGTGTGCGTGTGTGTGTGTGTGTGTGTACCTACTTGTTGTCCGTCGTACAATAAGGACAACGAAACATGTAAATTCAGTGACGAAAGTGAGTTAGATGATATGCTTTCAAGCCTAAACCGCTGGAACATTTTCATCAATTTTGGTACAGTAATTGACACCATAGATAAATTGCTTTAAGCTTTCACGATTTGTGTACATATTTATATACTGTGAACGGGACTTAATCGCGTTATAAAATCGAAGTATTTACCGCGACTCTCGACGTTTCGGCCGTAATGCAACGGCCGTGGTCACGAGTGGACTGATGAGATGAGACACCATAGATATCTATAGGATAGTTTTACCCTGATGACGATCAGTATTTCATGATTAAAACGCGACCATACCTATACGGGTACCGGGTAGGACTCTTGTTTATATTTCTATAAATTTCGATATCTAGTAGGGTAGGTATACCTAGGTATGTATTTTAGCGTCGCCTCCATGTATCGCTATGTACTAAGAGGTAGGTAGATCCACGCTGCATTGCAGCTGAATTGGGCTGGCACGACCTAGGAGGTACCTCTCACTTACACGATACCGGAATAACACTTGTCATGAGAGCCTTGTGGTACCTTGGAGTTGAGAAGAGGGCCCTTTTACAGGTTCAATAACAATATTAAGGGCGTTTAGCCCTACGGGGCTCCGGCTGCAGCCGTTGGCTCCGGCGCTGCTTTTAGTAATGGAGGTATCTATCGCTTACACCATACCGACGTAAGCTGTGCTGTCGCGTTTCGTGCAGTGTGTAATGCCACTGGCTCATGGAGGGGGATGGGGGAGAGGGCCAACGAGTCTGTGTAGCCTCTACGCGCGTCTATTGGTGAAAGTTTCTGATCTTCTGATCTGAAGTTCTGATGATGAAAGATCTGACTCTCGTTTGCTCCCCTATGCTATAAAAATAATCATAAGAGTAATGAACACGTAATTAGTGAATGGCCTTCTCTCCGTGGCGGGGCGCCAGCGGCGGTCGGTGCGGGTCAGCCAAGAGTTGTTTATAGCGCATCGTCACCGAGAGCTAGACGCATAGATCTGCTGATTAATGATCTACGACCTGTAGTGTTGTGGTGGGAAGACGATCCCCGTGCGGATGCTGAACGGATGGCGGCGGCAGGAGATCGGTCGCCACGTTCGTTGGAAGAGGATTGAGGAGCTGTGGGACGACAAGGACTGTTCATGATGAAGATGGCAGCGCATCTTTGTAACTTTTGTACTTATTGTCGTTTTGTGGTTATGTCTGCAAATGTCAGAGTTTATGGGCGTCGGATTTTTTTGTAGTATTTAGGGTCAAACGAGCAGTTGGAGCGAATTTTGTGACGACGCCCATATTCAACAGCATAGAGGTTATACAGTTGCGTTGCCCTTCTTCCTCTTTCCCCCTTTTTGGGCCACAGGAAACACACCTCATAAAATGCGACAACACAACTCTTTCAGTCACTCTTTCAGTTCTTGTAACAAACAGAAAACAAATATGTATTTAAAAGGTTGAAATAAAAATCACACATACAAAACTAAATGTAGGTATCCAGGGATTTTACGGCATAAAATCCATGTTAGATCTCTTACATTTGTAATGTTGCTTTAGATTTAAGAACACAGTAAAGCATATCCTAACAACATTTCAATTTCCTGCTAATTCTACTGCAATAAACGCTGAGATATGACGCTTCATGAGGGCAGAAGGAAATCAATTGGCAGTTTCGGCTTCGGATTCGGCGTGTTTTGCAAAGTAGTCTTCCAGTGATGAGTTCACCCTGTGATGACTTATATGCCCGTAGCGTGGCAAAATTTAGGACTCATGCGCAAGGTTTCCGTCGTCGGGCAGCACGTGTTATTATGGGTATTTTAGCAATACGGCATAGAAGTGAAGTAACGATGTCACGCGCAATGGGCTGGTCGTAGCTCAGGAGAACACATGACAGATGAGGTAGCAAGGTTCTAGAGTAAAGGCAGCGTTTAGGAAGTGTTGATCAACCATTCGCCGGGTAGAAAGACCGGTCAGCGATGGTTGAGACTAGAAAATCGGTCGTAAGTTCGGCGTTCAATAAAAAAGGACATACCTACGTCCAGTGAATCTACAAGGACTGTTAATGATGAGGGCAGGGCATACTTATAACTTCTACTTATAAATACCAACTGCTTATTTGCCACCTTAAACAGTAGGCAGATACGTGGAACTGCCAGGAGTCACGAGCTCCCTCGCAGTTCCGCCCATTGTACTGGTTCGGGGAACCAGCCACGGCTCGCGAGGTGGAACTGAACACTGCGTATAGCATTTTCAATTACATTCTTATGGTTTCGTTAGGTAGATGTCTAGGCAGTTAAGGAGCAACACTGAATGTAGGCTTTTCATTAACATAATAGATTCATTGTTGAATTTATATGCTCCAGATCTCTTTCAATAAACAAAAAGACTGTGTCTGGAAGACTGGCAAATAAACCAGACCTGCTGGGGGACCGTCTTGCTGATAAAAGTATACCTACTAGTTGGGTTCCTAGGCTTCTCTGCAGAAAATCCCACCCTAATCCGAAGGAAAACTAGAGACTAGGCTTAAATTTCATTTTTCTATGCTCTTCCCATTACACGGCAGACCAACCGGTGAATTTAGTGATATTTGCAGTATTTACGACTCAAAAATAGATTTGATATCAATAAACCATCACGGATTACCTACACGTTGTGCGTAACAGAATGACTTCTACATTATACGCAGAAGGTGGCTGCGGCATTAAGGGCTTCAGGCATGAAAGTAGGACTTTGGTTATTGCCGGTGGTTATGCGAGATTATCGCTAGTTTTAGGCTACATGCTTGTACACTAGTTTGTGGTCCCTTTTTTTTGGAACGCAGGGGAAAAGGGGACCTTTAATTACGCTATCCAGGAGCCCGGGTGGCTCAACCGGGTGCAGTGTCGGGTTCGACAACTAGGTTACCCCTACTGACTAAACCCCTGCCGGAATTTGGAGGTCCACGGATCTAAAAGCAACAGGGAGCCTCCACCGATGGTATGTGGTCTTATCGTAGGTCTGTCCAACCAAAGGATCAAGAGCAGGTTAGATCCGCAGATCGAATCCCAGTTAATTATTTTAGAATTTACCAAATTGTAAAAATCCGGAGCTAAGAAATGTCCGGTGTCGCATCTCGTGGCTTAGAGAGTCTTGCTCCTTTTCTGTAATCGTTTCGAACTGAGGGCTCTTCGGCATCGGAGAATGGGGGTACACTTGTGTCTCTTGTGACCTGCTCTCTTATTCTTCGGCGTTTAGTCTCTATAATGGCCTCCGTCGAAATTCCTCCAAGAGAACATTACATTGTTTATTATACATATTGAACATTCTACACCGCCAGACGTCCTTGCAACATCCTATGAGCAATTTATTCGCAACAAACAAGAAGCGACATGTTACCTAAACTTAATATAGGATTACGTCTTATTACAGTTTATTTAGCCCTTAGGCTAAAACAAACAGGTAACCTTCCTTCTTGATTACAAAAGTAATACTACTTTTGTTTATTTGTTTGCTTTTTTCTTTCTTTTTGCATTTGATAGCCTTTCTCTCGAAAAAACGAATATTGATAAAATGATATAGGTTTCTTAGGTACTAATTACTGTCTCTACAGCAGGAAAATAATTTTGTACACCCCCTCCCCCTTCCCTTTCTGTCTGTACACAGACAATAGAAGTGGGCACAGATAAACACGAGAGTGTTTATTGTAACATAAACAATGACTCAACCTACGGTGTGAAGATACTCGCGGAGAAGCTGCTGTACTTGAGCGATGGTGATAAGACGCTCATTAACAGCAATTACCTGACTATGTAAGACGATAATACTTTTAGAGCGTATGTATGTATGTATGTATGTATGTATGTATGTATGTATGTATGTATGTATGTATGTATGTATGTATGCATGTATGTATATATGTATGTATGTATGTGTATTTCTATATTCCTTGAGCAGCATGACGGGTTTTATCACTTAAGTTATTAGATGTCTTGACTTTTTTTAATGATCTAAGAGTTGGATATTTAGTTTTTCAATTTAATGTTAAGTAGTTTATATTTTGTGTGTTTTTTTCAAGTTTTTATCATTAGTACATGTGTACGTGCCTATTAGGAGATAAGTAGGACTAATTTTATAAGTAGCTAAATGGGTTCTGTTGATTATAGGTACTTTTTGTACCTACCTTATGTAGTTAAGTTTTACTATAAATGTACAGGTTGGTAAAGGTCACTGTTCAAAACAAGATTTTGCTGGGATAACCATGTAGAAGTATTACATAAACATTCTACATCTAA
>LUGF01016106.1:155117-168118 GCA_001625245.1 Calycopis cecrops | reverse complement strand
CTACGTAAGTACATGTATACGTGCCTATTAGGAGATAAGTAGGACTAATTTTATAAGTAGCTATATTGGTTCTGTTGATTATAGGTACTTTTTGTACTTATGTAGTTAAGTTTTACTATAAATACTAGTATTGGTACTTATGTAGTTAAGTTTTACTATAAATGTACAGGTTGGTAAAGGTACCTACTCACTGTTCAAAACAAGATTTTGCTGGGATAATCATGTAAAAGTATTACATAAACATTCTACATCTAAAATTATGAAATGGTAGGTCAATTGTATTCATTAATACATTTGTTGAGGCCAAATTCAGACAAAAGGTGACAATTTTGTCTCGGTGTATCGTACGGGTGATGAGCACGATGATGATCTATGATCTATAAATCACAACGGTAACACGCCGAGCCACAGATAATAAGGCCAAAAAACGGTGAAATAAAAAATCTGCCAACTGACATCGATTCTACAGAACACAAAAACGACCGCCGCGTCCCGCTACCCTCCGGCTGACTTTAATAACACTCTAATGTGACAAGGTTCTAATTCACACTCACTCAAATAAAATAAACTCTAATTTTAACGCGATAAGGTGTAATTTAGAGACGTTGAGTTTTTTGAGACTGTGTCAACTTAGTGATACAAATTGAATCTAGTTTGGAATCTGCCGTGCGACGTTGCCGCTCTTGGCGGGCAACAGTTATGTATATGTGTGCTCGCAACTGGCGCCGAATATTTGTTGTATACTCACACAGCCGCGCGTGGGGCGACAAGGTTCCATCCGCCGCGGGGAGTAATAAAGTGCACTTTATCATCGCGTGCTAGGGTTTATTTTAATTTATTCTAATGCCGTTACGTCCTTTTCGAACTGGGCGACGTGTCTATGTGGCCGTCCAGGTGGCTATGTATAGGTTAGGGTCGATATGGCCCAGGGCTTACTTTGAATTTCATTAATTGACCAATTACCAGAGTGCGGACGGCTACCGGCTCGCGACTGAACTGGTTGCTCTATCGGCGCGATCTTAATTACATACATTATTCATATTCATGAATAAAACTCGATAAATTTCGCAGGTCGTGACGCGGCCGAGGGCCCGGTTTCGCAGGTCCATTAAAGTTCCATGCAGCTAATAGGTTGGTGTGACGCATGAGATCTTAATAGGCATAGGCATAGACTTAAGTTGGATCCTACAAAACTAACAAATTTTTTTTGCGGATATCTGTGGACGGCTGTAGCCGCGAATCTCCTCGTTGGCTTGTCTCATAAAAATACAATTTCATTTCATTTGGAATCAAATTTAAAATGATGCTACCTCATATCATAATTTTATTTATTCTTCACATGCAATGATCTTACATATATACATATTATATAAAATGAGTCTTTTATAATATCATTGTTCTTATACTAGTAGATCCACAAATGTCCATCATACCTATGACTAATTGAATGTTATTAAGAGATAGTTTCCAACATAGCGTTCACTGTCCAACCTTGGCGACACGACCAAGAAAATAACTCTATTACAGGCTGGTTAACCCTGTAGCAAAAGTAGCAATCTGTACGGATCTGGGCTTCAAGGGAGCCGTAGTGTCGAAGACAACATGACCTAGAGGGTAGCTAGCTATCCACGAGACCCTAATACTAAAAATTATAGAAAATTAAAGGCCCTGAATACAATTTGCAAGTGACCCGCTATCTACATCCGGCTCTACTCTTACAAATAACTGTCTAATATCGCAGTCTAAATCTAAGATGCTGTTCGACCTATAAAAAAAAATAAACCAGAGACATTAAAAACTAGTAGTGAATAAATAATTAATAAAACTACAGGTTCAGTTCTCTCGACGTCGTCTACCTTAAGCACGCTTCTACAGGCGGAACTGCATTAATCAGTATTTCTTAGTCTTCTCCGCTGGCTCGGGTAGCCAAAGATCTTGGCTTCAGACGCCAGAAGGCCACTACTTTCTATTCTGGGCTATGTCTTCCAAGCGGTTGATCTATAGGTAATTTACTTTTATTAATTTTAACGTTCTAAAGTCAACAATACCTAAAATCACGTTTCAGATCAACATGGCAGATCGAAAGGATCCGTATCCTAAACTTTAAACTTCCATTAAACAGTCAGATATTAGAATTGACAGTACAACATGTAGCTAAAGTACCTACCTATAGGTAGAGCCAAAAGCGTTTGTGCGTGAAACGTGTTTGTTGGCCATTTCGGTTAATGTTTGGCCATCCTACTATTTGTGCCTAACGTAGGCCTAGCCCGCGATCAATAGGACAACATGATAGATACTTTCCACAAAAGAACCTACTAGGCTTCTTTATTTCTGAACATTTTTACCGATTAGAAACAAACAACGTCTTCTATCAATTGTTCAAGGTTTATAAAAGATGCTCTGGAAACTTGATAAAAAGGCTGTTTTACAAACGTGATGCTTTTCTACAAGTTTTAGCTGTTTTATTAAAACTGTGATTCGGTTACTGGCTATTAACTGCCAATAAGGAGTTAATATTTTAATTAAATCGAATTCAAGTTTCCTAACCTTATTGCATAAATACCTATCCATAATCGTACAAAAACCATGGTAAATAGTAGAATATTTGGGTTAAGAAACAAATCACTCTTCATACTTACCTATAACATCAATAACACATATTATAGTAGATAAGTAGTAGTGCACTATCCTATACAATTTTACAAAATTTAGTAGCTAATTAGGTAATGAGAAGCGGTCAAGCCAAGCGTCCGCGAATAAATAACACAGATAAACAGAAAAAAATACAACAACGGACGCCAACTAGAAGATGAAGAAGTTTTATAGAATTGAAGATGGCTTGAGGCTTGACGGCTTCATCTGTGGGAGAGTGCAGATCAGTCCTCCTGTCGATTTCAAACCTAGGTTTGAAGCCAAGCCCTAAGAGCAGTTTTAGCACTCCCATGAAGCTGTATTGGGTTTCTCTTCGGCTCCACAAAGTTCAGATCTGGAAAAAAAAAGGAAAATCTTTAAAAAAAAATAATACAATAAACAGTCCAGAGATCAAAGCGTTCCTGCATCGCGTCACGTGTCGGAGCACGAGACGGAGGAGATAACCTCTGCAGGAGATAATTACCGCGCCGCTGATAACGGCTGATAGCACTCCAGTTGCCGCCGAGCACGTGACCGTGGACTTGTGCCACTTCAACACATTCACAGAGGTGGGCTACTTTATGCTGTGTTCATACTCCAGAGTAGAGGTGTGCCTAAGAGTGATATTTGAGTAGCAGCGATCCCCCTGAGCAGTTGTAAAAAATCGCCGTGAATAGTAGCAGTGATTTAATCACTCTTTACTATAGCGCGCTGCATCGCTTTCAGCGATCACAGCGAACGCGTAATAACAGTGACCGGTCGCTGTGAGCATGTAGTGATTCAATCACTGCTTGCGCAAAGAGCATTCACCACAGCGATCGCTGTTTACGAATATCACAGTGATTTTTCACGGCGATCGCAATCACCGTCTCACCACTACTCCAGAGTGGGAGTAGAACACTCGCGACAGATCAGAGTTGACGGATGATATTATATTATTGTATAGGACACGGATGGACAACCGGTCGATCGAGATCGACTGCGATCTCGGCTCATCGGCGAGTCGATCGCAGCAACGTAAAAATATACATACTTTCCTAGCCATCTTAGCATCTTATACATGTATTATACGGTCTCACATAGAATTGCAAGAAGTATAATTCTTGGTTGGAATTTCCGTGGCTAATGTCTTTCTCAGCTCGAAAAAAGTTGGCCACCGCTGGTATAGGATATCTGCAGCCTTCTCTTCACGGCGGTAAGCTAGAAGTTGTCACAAGTCATCCATGATCGTCCTGTCACTGGTCCCTAGGCTCGCCAACCGTTCCGCTTCTGAGACCCTTAACAATGCGTCCCGCTTAGGGTGTGTGCGGGACGCTACATGTCCCGCTTTTCGACCACCACCGATAGCCGGCCGGCCAAATGATGACGATGAATGATGAAAAATCACGCGAAAAATAGTCATTTAGAAAGTACCTAATTTAAAATGTTCTAAACAGTCCTTAAGTGTTTTAAATGTGGCCGCCACCAAAAAAAAGGGCAGGTTTTGCAACAATCGCCCATCACTAGTTGGGTCCCGCTGTTTAACCCTTGTCACGCATTTGAAATCATTATTTCCCGCAAATTCGTAATTTCAAGTTGGCAAGCCTACTGGTACCTCTTTCCAGTCTATGGCTAATAATAAACTACCGTATACAATACTATAAAGGACCTACAGCGGCTTCTAACAAAGCGAGAATCTTTGCTGTTAAAAAATATAGTCTAAAATCGGGGCGCAACTCGAAAAGACAAAGCCACTCGGAACACTCTCCGAGTTGTTCTGGTGAATACGGAATCGCACATTCGGACGTTACGGTAGAATTACAAGTTTCACCGGCACCTCGAAATCCGAAAGTCTTCGACCGTGGGGTTTAGTCGCAAGCTGCCACTCTCGATATCCCGTAATCGATGAGACTTGAGACGACGACGAGAGACGATGAGTTCTTCCAGAAAGAGCTCTT
This sequence comes from Calycopis cecrops, assembly GCA_001625245.1. Classification (NCBI taxonomy): domain Eukaryota; kingdom Metazoa; phylum Arthropoda; class Insecta; order Lepidoptera; family Lycaenidae; genus Calycopis; species Calycopis cecrops. Next base: position 163,550 of record LUGF01016106.1, on the reverse strand, counting down.
GTAAAGGCCGTCACGTGTCAACAAAATTGATTTTGCGGATGCATGTTGGACCCTGAAAATACCTATTCCGACGAACCAATAACCTATTATACTCTAAACCGGCAATAGATCTCTTAGTCCTTAAAATTAATATTTATTTTAGGCTTATTAAGAATACCTATTTCACTAATCTGAAATCACAATACTTTCCATGTCTAACTAAAAGGCCCTCATATGTTTATTTTGATATTTCTGAGCATTTTTCCCATTTCAACGCATTCTCCATTTAAAAAAATAAATTATAGTTGACCATGATTTCACCTAGAAGTCCAAAATCCTAAGACTTACCGCTACTATTGAACAGACTATCCAATCGTCTTCGTTCTTCGTCAATTAAAATCGTCAAATATGTTACTTTCTGACAATGTAGAGATTTTTTTGGTGATAAAATTTAGCCCCAGTCCTTTTGGACTCAAAAGACTACAAAACTACTGGCCAAATTTGACAAACAATTTTTTCCTCTATAATAATAATTTTTAACTGTATGTACCTAGGTATAGACAATTACACATAATAACATAATACAAAGCGGGATACTTTACGGAAAAATCATTACGTTTGGGTTTTGCAAATTGCATTGTAATAAATGTTGAGATGTACATCAAAGTACATCAACATTTAGATATTTTTGGCTAGCATTCGTATATTTTGTATTGCGAAGGTATTGTAAAGTAATAAATAAAAATAAAATATGTATTTATTTTGCAAGGTTGTAGTTACAATTAGAATACAGTTTTGGAAAAAAAAAACAACATTTTAATCTTGCAAAATCTCGGCATTTTTTTTTTCTCGCGGGGAAATGCCGCACTGCCACAGGACCGAGGGTGAGGTCCAGTGGATGTGTGTGGGACCGAATACCCACTAAAGCTTGGCATTTGCTGACTGGCGTCAGCACCGATCTTCCGTTTGAGCCCCATGACATCACGGTCGCGCCAACAAGTAACTTATTATTGGAACAGAAGTGTAAACATTTATTAAGTTTACATTAAAGTTATATTTATTATAGGTTAACATTTATCTAATCAATTAGGTATTTAGGTATATTTTTTATTGAAGTCACAAAGACAAATCTAGGCCAAAACTCAAAACAAGAGGAGGAAGAAGATATACACAAATGTCAAACTCACAAACAATTAACTAGGGCACAAAAAACTTTATGAATCTAGAAATTTAACATAAAGATATAAACAATTACAAATGAGTATGCTATGCAATGCTGGTCGGATTAGAAATTAGAATATTACATTATGTATCTAGATTAAATCTAGCATTTTGGTAAGATATTACAGCTTATTACCTACTACAATATAGGTACCTACTTTTATCGTGAACTAAGTTTTGGTGTGTTTATTGACTCTGTAAAATGTATTTATTCTCTTAATTTTAACTTACATTTACGATAACTCGTTGTTTCTAATAATTGGTGGTGGTATGTTGTTCCAGCACTTGTTAGCGGCGTAGCGGAAACTGCCCCTAAATGAGGCCGTCTTGTGTTTTTCGACCTCCAACTGTATCGAGCACTGACGTGAATCACATGTCCTAAAGCTAGACATCCACTCGAGCTTATTGTATAAATAGGTTCCTCGCGCCTCAACATTCCAAGAAGACACGCTAGATGAAATTTGCGACGGTGTTTTATTTTTAACCGACTTCATTACTATTACGTGCTCATATAGGTAGGGAGTTGCATGTCCTCTGGTTTGTCAAAACAAAAGCGAGCACAAGCATTTTGAATTCTTTGTATACCTAAGTCTCTGTGTTTTGGCAGTTAGTCGAGGTCCATATACAATATCAGTGTAATTCAATTTGGACAGTATCAATGACTCCACAAGACGGATACGTAGACTTATTCCCAGATGGGGCCTCACTCTATATAGGATTTTCATGCGATAGAAACAATTTCTTACTACACCTATTATGTGATTGTCAAAACGAAGATCACAATCCATTTTTATTGGATTGTATTATATTGCTACTCCTCCTTTAATTTCTTCTGATTAATGTCGTTGCGGGTCCCAAGATAGTTTTAGCTTTTCCCTCGGGCTACCTGCGATCATATCACAGGGCCGTTGTGGTTGCCGCTGTTGCACACAGGAGCAGCAGCGGTGGGAACGAGTGGTGGGCCAAGCCCGTTTAAAAAGTCAATTATTATTGCGTTTCAATCTGCGGACCCCCAAGAGGTCCACTAGTTCGTTATATTGCAGACGCCGCTGTCGTACTTACAACATCTCTTAAACTTGGTTACCTGTGTAAACTTGCAACTTAGGGATACTGAAAGCATGGACCTTTTAGACAGAATGTTTCTCCGTCTATCACGTGGAGTCCCTTAGGCGAGGCAGCAGCTAGACGCCAGCCAGCGCCGGATTAAGTTCTTGCGGGGCCCGGCTTTTGGAGACATTGGAGTTGAGAAAGGGCCCTTTTATAGGTACAACAATGATGATAAGGTCCTCAAACCTTACAGGGCCCTGGTTCAGCCCCCTAAGCCCCTATCTTAACCCGGCGCTGACGCTATTTGCTTAAGAACTTTCCTTGAGTTAAATTAATACTTTCTCCGCAGATATCTGTATTTTGAGCTCTCATATATTTTGAGAATTTTGTCATATTGTTGTCTGTGAGTCTGTGTTATGTATGTATGTATGTAAACCTTGAATAACTCGTGAACGTCTCACTTAGCAGCTACAGTTGCGAGGCCATCTTATTTCACACTGAGCATGGAAAACCATTGAGGTAGATGTACCGTACGTAGATTTTGAAATTGTAAGCTGGTTTATAAAAGTACGACGAAGAAAGTTCCTTGACATTACACCTGGGAGATGAGGAATACTCTGTCTTGTACAGATATTGACAGACACACTTACATTTGCATAACTACCGCAGTCATACACTACCAGGTGACACCGCATCTCGTTGGCTAATTCTCGTCACTTGTCACCAGATGACGCCACTGCTCGTTGGCCTCGCTATGTACAGTGGAGCTGCGCGCGGAGCGACAACGCCGCGTCCAGGCTAGTGCCGCCGCCGTAGAAAGCGGCGAGCGTTTCTAATCTGGCCGCAGTCATTGACTCCGCGCGCGCGACCGCGCGGTCTAAAATTACTTTATGTTATTTACTACATGCACTGGCGCGCGCCGCGGCTCTGTCCGTGTCCAGTGCTCTCAATTAGCGACATCTGTGAAGACATGGTTTCTGCGAGGATGTTTGCTAATTTGACCTCATATTTTCCCTTTTGAATAAATGCATTCGATTGTCTCTGACCTCATTTATTGTACGCACAATTGTTGAAATCACAATGCAGGTAGGTACCTACATGAGGTTTAGATGACCAGCTTTATAAAGACTAGCCAACAGGGTATACCTAGTGCACAAGTGCATGCTCACTCAAGTGCCACTGTCTCTTCTCTCATTCTCTGAAGATATGAAGAAGAAAAGAAGTTACAGCGGTATAACAGCGCCAGCTTATCGACTTCCGACTATTCTTGATCAGGGACTCAAACCCGGGACCGCAGAATTTGTCCACATTGCTCACCATAAAGTTACGTAGTCAAGAAAAATAAACACGAATATACAACAGCAGTGCCTTCAGAAGCGACGCTGCTGTCACAGCTACTGCCTTGTACTGGTAGCCCACGTTCTCCTTTAGTCTGTATCACTAGTTCAATATGGAGTAAAATTGCCAAAACACAGTTTATCCTGACAGGATCGTCCTTTCCACTTTTTTGCTACTTGCTCAGTAGTTTCACCAAAAATACTTCATTCGTTTTGAATATCCAGATCGTTAAACAGTAGGTAGGTACTCTGCTGTACTCTGCCTGCTTCGTTGTGGAACTACGGTGAAGATGTGTGGGTTTTATGGACCAGATTTGAATAAACCGCAGTTCGACGGGACAAGAATTGAAAACAAACAGTATATTGTGTTATAGATTTGTTCACAAGCTGATGTTGTCTTTGGGAGGTGTCTTAATGCCATGTTCGAGAAACATCCCTTGTTTATACTTACTTCTGTAATACGAAGTAAAAATAGAGTTTGAACAGAGTGGAAAGGATCATCACTCTATGGGCAGACCAGCGGCACGGTTGACTGATGGTGTCTGGTCAAAAACTGGATAAGAAATAACCAGGAGCGGAGAGAAAGACTTGCTCGAGAGGCCTATAACAAACACTGGGAAACGTGTGGAAGAATTAAAAAGTAAAACAAAGTAAAAGTTCCTTAGCTTTCTTAATTTCTTTTTCCACAATCAAACTTCCCGCTACGTCACAGGATCGTTCATTTTCATCGTCGTCGTCGTCTTTCGTCGTTTTTCCGTGACTTATAAGATTTTTTCGGCCTTTGTGTTACTGACTTATGTTGTGGAAGAGAAGAGAAGTTCATAGGATTACTGCGAGAGCTTGTCGGGTGTCAAAGTTGTTCGATTGTTTCATCAGAAAACTGGATTAGGAATGGTAAGGAGCGGTAAGAATGGCGTGATAGAGAGTTCTATATTAACAGCAATAAGTTGAGGATGAAGAAGTTGATAGGCACTGAGCTCGCTTGTGACTGGACGCGGCAAGAACGGACTGTATCGTTACTTATTTAGTGACTGTGTGTGTTTGGTGGCAGCTGGTATAGGAGGAAATATGAAAATATAATGATGAAATATATAAAAAGTCCGTAAACGCTAAAGTCGCGATAGAAAATGTAGAACAGTAGGTATATGTTGAAATTGCAAACTCGTATAGGTATTTTTCTAGTTTTTTTTTTATAGTACAAGGGCTTAAACGAGCAGTCGCAGCCATTTTCATGACTATCGACCCATAGATATCCGCATAGAGGCAGAGGCAGTGACAAACAGACAAAAATTCTAGAGACACATATGATTTTGTAAGGTTTTGACCAAATTATAAATTTAATTTTTCCCACCGATTTGCTCACTTATCATTTGGCAACCTCATGATACCTGCTTTATCCCAGGGGTAGAAAAGTATCCTATAATGTAAGTCAGCTCATACCCTATCTGTATAACAAATTTTATCAAAATCCGTTCAGTAGTTTCGGCGTAATTGACGGACAAATGTCCACACATTTAAACATGAAAAACATCCAAATAAAGAATCTTTAGGTATAGTAGGGGAGCTAGACGCAGGAGAGAGAGAGACGTAACAATCAAAATTTAGGGATAATTCCACAAATACATCTCAAGATATATTATAATTATTGTTAAAAATAGTTACAACAAGCCCCTCGTTCCCCTACTGTGGAACAACTCTCCGGTTTTTTTTTATGGTATAGGGGGCAAACGAGCAGATGGTTAGTGACTACATCACAGTTATCACATAATTGTTATGACGACTACGAAATATATTCTCTGGTCACCATTTACCTAACCGTATAATAATAAACAACATTAATATCCTCTTGGTAAGTTTACAAAGGCTAGGCAACTATATAGGACATGTTATACCTAGTGCAGGAGTGTGCGTAATGCGAGGCACAAGTGCAGTCTCCCTCAGTCGTGGGACGGACGTGGACGGAGACGAAGATGGGCTCAGCAGCCCGATACTATCAGCGAGAAACCTGGCTCTGAACCAACGCCTCAACATGGTCTGCGAGGCTCGGAGGTGTTCGTCCGTCGTGTGTGCCCCTGGCCCTCTCGCCACTCTTGTATGTTACAAGAGAAGAACCATTTTTCTTAGGATGATACTATTTTTACATTATTCTATATTATAATTATATATCTATATGCGCCAAATTTCATGTGAATCCGAACAATATTTATTGCGAGAAAGAAGAAGAAACACAACTCTCGCATTTAATATATTCGTAGGATTTTTCCACATTTTAGTAGCCCTAGTACTTGTAAAATTTAGCTTGCAAAAGATCAAAAACAAAACAACAACAAAGATCAAGACTTCTTTTGTCTATGAAAGGCATTTTTTTATCCTAATTTTCCATGTACTAATAACATTAAGTAAAGAAGCCTTCGCGGACAAATAAGCTGATCCTCTACATGAGCCAGTCATTCACGACAGAGCCGAAGCCGAATCTCTGCTACCGCGCGCGAGCCGCCCCCGACGTCACAGTCGGGGGCTGAGGGACCCCGCGGTCCCTCTAGCCATGATAGCAGTAGTTAAATTAGGTTTTTTAAACATTCTCATATTGGGATGCATCTCTTCAATCTGCGGGAGACCCTTTCGATATCCTAGTCTCGTAACATTCAATTCAATGAAGATGTGTTGAGTATCGCTTCGCTTCCACAGCAAAACTTAGGTCCGAAAAAAGGATAAAAAAGCAGTGGAGGAATGGCTAAAATGTTTTTATATTTACGCTTCTAGAACAAACAAAGCATTTCAACCGAGCTTCTAACCGTTAAACATTAAACTCGCGGGTACGCATGTGAGTTTAATGTTTGTTTCATTGCAGTTTATGGTGCGGTAGAGAAGCGGTACTGCAATATTATATTACTACTTTAACTATAATACTCTAAGAGCCGCAGCACACTCGCGACTTCGCATCGCTGCAGTCGCAGGATTTACCGATAGCGATCTCGCGACTGCATTTAGACGTTAATTGACATTAATTGACATACATTACCGTCTAAAAGCCAACCCACACGTACCACAACCACACCACATCGTAGCGTTAAAATGTAGTCAAGCTGTGGTTACGTGTGAATAGTGTCGCAGCCACTTTTTGTGGTTGCGTTGTCGTTGCGATGTGGTTGCGTTGTCGTTGCGATGTGGTTACGTCGTGTGCTGACACAGTTCACAGTTCGACACTGACAAGATATGTGAATAAAGGGGAGTGGTAGAAGAGCGCGGGAGGCGTGCTCGCAATGTCATTGCGTCGACGCAACGTTGTGTTTGCGATGTGGTCGGCCGCTAGTTCTCGGTGTCGCTGGTGGTTGCGTTGTGGTTGCGATGTTGTCGGTATAACACAAGTTGTCGATAATGACTGCAAAATGTGAGCCCGACAACGTGGTGTGGTTGTCGTGTGGTTGTGGTACGTGTGGCTTGGTCCTAAGTCGCCGCATCTGTCGTCCTGAAACATGCTCACCCCGCGTCTAGTCGCTACATTAAGCGTCTAAAAAGTCGCCGGTCTCCACGTCTAAAAGTCGCTTGTGTGTTGTCACCTTTACTTGTACCCAACACAAATGGCATTATTTATTAGTCAAACCCGTCGCACGGTTATGGCCATTTACTTATATTTATTCACGTAATAATGGACCTTAGCTCATCATAAATCATAAATGTGAGGAAGTGGCCCTCTTTTTCCAGCGGAAACTTATAAATCGCATTAACGCTATAGTTTCATAGGAAAGCGGCGCCGTCCTAACCGCTCTGCCACGGACACAGCGAGCTTTGCGACATGCGGCGCGGCGAGCGGCAAGACGTGACATACAAAATGTATGCGCCATGCCACGGCCACAGCGGTGCGATTTGCGGCGCGGCGAGCGGCGAGGCAATACTCGACGCGCGAGTGAGAGAGAGACAGACGATCCGCTCACCGCGCCGCAAGTCGCACCGCTGTGTCCGTGGCCAGGCCGTAAGCCGACCGTAATATAGTGGTGAATAACGCAAAAAGCAAACCATACGCTTTACCTACGTAATCAACGTTCTAGTGACGTCATTCAAAGCTGTGACGTCATATTAATCCCTTTTTCCTCGTGTAATAATTTCGTCCAGTAATTACCTAAACAAAAAACACGAGAAATTGTACGCAACAAATAAAAACAAATAATAATGAAAAACACATAAAAATTGTTAAGCTTTTAGACAGCTATAAACCTCCCATGGCCGGAAACATTTGTGAGTTTAAGTTGAACAGTTATTTTAATTGACGGCGAACTACCCGTTTAACTGCTGCACTAACTAGCAGCAGATAACCTTTAGTTATACCGTCAGCGCTGCGGACGCGGTTATTAACATATTAACAACTGCATTATTATAATATTCAATGTAAGTAATAATGTACTTGCCTCATTAATTGCTCAGAAAAGGTTGAAAGAGTGAATGTAAAGAAATACATATAAATAAAAAAAAATAATAAAAAATAATCTCTTTTTGAACATCTACCTATTGTCTACTTCCAGGGTTGAGCCACTGACATCATAATTAGTTGACTTACTGAACTGCTCTGAGGCGATGGCTAGCCCTGCACTGATCTATGGCACTGGATGCTGTCTGGTCTGGTCCTCTGTCACGCACGGATACCTGGTTTCACTCTTATCCACTGTTACCTGAAACTTAAATTCTATCAAACGAACGCATCTTGCTAAAATATAAATTATCATACCTTTTGCCTGCCTCGTGGTGGTCTAGTGGTAAGCGTGTTCAACCACAGACGTGAGGTCCCGGGTTCGAATCCCGGGTCGGACCGAAAAAATTGTTATTGGAATTTTTCAATTTCTAATAACAGTCC
>LUGF01016106.1:124208-147369 GCA_001625245.1 Calycopis cecrops | reverse complement strand
ATACCAATAATAAGAACAACCTGCAACGTAAAGAGTATTGTAGTAGATAAATTAATAAAATTAATATGCATGCATAATTATAGCAATCAATATCTACTAAGTTTGCATTAGATTATGATAAGAAGTTGATTAATATACTTAAGTAGATACTAAATGTGCAACTGACTTACTTTTGCTGCCAAATATACGGAATCAGGCGCTTCGTTAAGAAACTTTTCAATTTCAGATGCTGTGAAAACCTTCGATTTTTTTGGTATATGACCAGAAGAAACTCTTTTTAAGAATGCCACTAATTTAGGATAGCTGTCGATATGTATGTCTTTTTTCATCTTTATTGTTGCTTTTAGCATTGAATACGTACTCCATAGAGTGCTTGATTTCCTGGTTTCGGATAGTTCAATAAAATATGCCAGCAAAATGTTTTCTGAGAAAGTTTTGGCTCTTTTAGCTAGTCGCCACGTATTAAACATATCATACTGTTTCAAATACTTCTCGCGTGATTGTTGTGGGAGAAAGATCGTTTGCGCATTATTAACAGTTTCAATCAATTCTGTTGGCGTCAAATAAACTTCTTCGTCGCTGAAATCACTCATTTTAGGCTTTTCACTCGTTTTTAATTTAATTTACTTATTGTTTTCAATTTAAACGTGAAAATAAAATGGCGCGCAAAGAAAATTAAAAAAAAAGTTTACCAAGAAGGTTCCGAGTCTTGAGATTTTTTACTAATTAAAAAAGGTTATATAATAAATTCGGAACCATGGAGGTCGAAGTAAAAAGGTTCAATGATGTTTTTAGTTCATAAACTTAGTACACATGATGTTCTAAATTCAAATTTACTTTAACCTCTAGCGGATAAAAACGGCTTTTGCGCTCAGATATCGAAGAGCAAAAATACACTTTCCGAGATGGGGGGATGAAAAAGGCCTTTATTCACTATTTTGATTTTATTCGCTGCTTTGGCGTTTGATTTTGGAACGCAAAAATATATCTGATCTCCATTTCATTGCTTACACAAACTCCTTGCGCTAAGATTCGAAATTCAAACTCTTTGGTGCAAATAAATTCTCGAGATTTGATTGGTCGATATTTGCGACAAGGAGTTTGGCATTAGATTAAAATAAATATTGTTTCACAAGTTGACCCTATTGATAATAATAAGAAAATTACGCTTAATTTCAATCATTGCTCTAATTTTAATGTCCATTTCAATTAATGTAACATTTCTTTTTTGATTAAATTTCTATTTTCGCTTAAATTATGTCTTTTTCTCGTAGTCATGGTATAAAGTATAGTATGCAACTCCTGAATAAAGTATGAATTTATATCGAGGGCCATCGCGCCACTCGCGTCGCTCAGGATTCTAACAGTTGAATCACTCGGCACTCGCTGCACTCGTCATTCAATCATCTTAAATCACTCGCTGCGCTCGTGATTCAATCGTTGAAATCCTTCACTTGCTCGTGATCGCTCATCTACGGCCCTCGCTTTAAAACCGTCCTTTATTCACTAGTAACTATATTTCTTACTACCCTTTTTTCTTAGCCCATTTTATTCTGCATTAACATACAAATAAAATTCTAATGCGAAAATAGGCATTTTTATCATTTCGTTATTGGATGAAAATCGTTACCCACAAAGATATTTTTTCACGTGTGGAAAGAGAAAGAAGTCGAAGGCGAGAGAAAAGAGAGAGACGTAGATCTGAATGATATGGAGAACATAGCAATAATTCGTATCCTAATTTGAAAAGTTTTGAAGACGCGACTGCTAGCGGGGAGCATTATCCTGATGAAATAAAACCTTTTAGAAAAGAGAAGTTCAATGTACTATACACTAGCTGCGCCCCGCGGTTTCTGCACCCGCGAAAATTTCTATCCCGTGGAAAATCTTCCTATGGCATCCCATGAGAACATTTTTTCGGGATAAAAACTATCCTATGTGTTAGTTAATCCAAGTTACCCTCTATGTGTGCCAAATTTGATGAAAATCGGTTTGGCAGTTTTTACGTCAAGGAGTAACAAACAAACAACTTTCGCATTTATAAGCAGGATTTCCAGATTAATAGTATATTGGCTGCCATACTATCGTTTTTGATATAGTCTGAATAGCATGAGGGTGGGGATGATCTGCCTACCAAGTTGCCTGGATATTATCCACAATTCAATACCTAATTAATAAATTATACTATTTACATAGTCTTTCATGTAGGTACCTATTGGTTGTTTTCTGTTTGACTATTTTACTTTACTAAGAAACAACTTTAGTATTTTTTAACACAATAATTTGTTTTTGTTTAATTTACTTAACCGCTAATGAAGTATTAGCACATAAGCAGTTAAGTAACCCATTGTAGTTAAATAAGTTAGTTAAACTTAATTGAAACTCGCGATCTAATCTGAACCTTGGTTACAGCGCAGACTGATTACAACTAAAAACAAACAAACTGTCGTAGTTGTTGACATAATTACCTGTAGATAAGGGAATGTTATCTTTTTGTAGTATAAGGGGGCAAACGAGCAACCGGAGCCTTTGATGAACACCGACGCCCGTGGACATGTGAGTACTTAATTGATAACAAAACGTGTACGTTACTTCTCACCTCTTTTCAAATAGGCCTACTGAAACTCACCTACAAACCGCATGACACGCGACGGCAGACCGCACAGCTCGTAATTATAAATAATGTGGTAAGAGATAGCACGATGCAGTCCACTTATCCCGGTACGACCGAGGAGACGTCTCCCGCTCACCTGAGACCGTCTCACAAGTGATGACCATCTGTTTCGTGCGGTTTGTTTGTCACCAAATCTCCTTGATCGCTCATTTGCCCCATTATGCCATAAAATATATAAAAAAAAATACTACCTACGTATGTCCGTATGAGAAAGATTTTTTAAAATTTGAAAAGCAGTAATGCAGAGTTGATTTTGGAACATAAAAAATATGTGTCATCTGACACACGACCCAGTATAGATAGAATGAGAGAAGAGGAAAGAAATACTTATGTTGATCATGCCGCTCGCACGTCACACAGACATATCATTCCTTTTTTTGTTTACTCAGGGAAATACATTTACGTATGTAGGTACGATATCTACCTGAGAACCCGGGTGGCCTCCTGTCCCACTCGACACTCAGTGCAATACGACTAAGCTCGTCGGGTCTGTTCAGCCGCTACAGTTGGGATGAGCCCGGATCCGCAGGCAACAGGATCCCTCCAGCGACAGGCTGGACTCGGCGGCCAGGATTCTCCTCCTCGACGGCTGTCCTGCTGCCGTTGAACACTCCCTCGTTGTCGGACAACTGAATAGTATCCACAAGCAGCTGTCCCAGCGCGTCTCTAGTCCGCTGTGACCTGATACTTCTGTACAGATGACCTGGTGGGCAGCTGCGGGTGTTAGGGGCTCCGCTCTAACTCCTTCACGGATCCCAATGAAAGGCAGCACCAGAAATAAGCATTATATTTACATAAGCATCTAAATAAGCATTATACCCAACTTTAGGAATAAGGTTGGGACCTAAGAATAGTAGGCCGCTCCAGGAAACTAACGCGGTACTTTACTAAGTTAACAATTGAATAAATATAAAAATCTTTGAATTCTCTTATGATGTACGTACTTATCTAATTAGGCATAACCGCTGCGACAGGGCGGCGGTAGTTAAATTAAAAAAAGACGCCAAAAAAAAACACGTCGTCGGAACCGTGCAATGAGGTAAGGTTCCTATCGTGACGCCTGGCTGCTTCAAAGGAGCTCGCCACCAATTCGTGCGAAAAGGACCCGCCAGTCGTCCATGCCGCCGTCTGTTTATTTATTTATTTATAAAATTCAATTTTACAATTCTTTGTACTAACAGTAAAAACCAAGACGTACAGAGAAGAAAATTTCACATTACCAGCTATAATGAGGTACAATAATGTTAGTGTGTAATAAAAATATTTTCAAAATACATGTAGCAAGATTTACAAAATTGATTCGTATTAGTTGTGAACATGTCGACTGTTGAATCAGAGGGACGGGTGGAAGACTCCTCAGTTAGTCTCGCCTCCCTTCCCAAGCCTGTCCGGCATGGGTAGCCCTGTCCGGCATAGCCTTGGGCACGCAAGGCCCTCCTACCAGGACAAGGTAGTAGCATCTTCGTGGAGAGAAGTACATTCTACATATTCCGTATTCAAGAAATACAGGAGTGCCAATCATATAACTAATAACGTTTACACACGTTTTATAGCTATCTACATGTGGTACACTTTACAAATAATAAAACTAATCTATTAGGTGGTATTCGCAATATTTATATAAAATCGGAAACTCGCCTCGCAGTTTTATGTGTCATAAGTAGCAAATCGATTAACCAACGAGATAAGCAACATTTGAACAAAAAACAACTAACCACCATTTCGGGCTCAAGGGCTAATTAGGTAATTACACAACAGTCTAAATTTAGGATTCTAAATATAGAAATTAATTTAGGTGAGTGTAGTCGCGCTTAGCTTGTGAAGTATCCTAATTAGGAAGCAACTTTGGTTTCTGACAAGCTGAATTAGTTAAGTCTAATAAAATAACTAAATTAAATTACCTCTTTACTATTAACACAGACTATAAACTGTAAGAGACAGTATTGTCCGGTAGTCCTGCGTGCATTGCGCAGGTGAATTTTAATGTTTGGTCCTAATTTCGAAATAAAGCAACGCTCGTAGACGACATCGGGATGGGTGCGCATTTTAGGCACCACAATACCGTCATCAGTCATTACGAGTGCCCGCCCCTCCCCCCTTCCCCCTCTCCTAAGAGGATGTGAATCATTTCTCATGACGATCAGGCGTGGGAAGCGCTCGCGGCGTCTCCTGATATATCGCTCGTACCCTATCATACCAGTTAAGTAACGCTCGATAAATACTATCTAGTGATGGGTGTGCGTCTTTTAATGCTTATTAAGATATTTTCTCCTTATTTAGGTATTATTTATTTTCTTCCCCTTCATGCGTTGTAATTGACAACGCTGCCGATCGGGATCAAGGATCGATATCAAATTTATAATCGAAAAGTTAAACTGTACAACGATCTCGTAGTAACTATAAGAAACCTAGATATACTATTACTATAAGAAAACTAGTCTAGATACCTACAAGAATAAAACAGTACGTAGGTAAGTAGGTATCTAAAATTTTTACTCACATCATTTCGATGTTAAGCAAATTACCCATTCCTTATTATATTTTAATAGTAGCGGCAAATAGTAAGTATAATATAATAATCTATACTAATAATAATACTAATAATAATATAAAGCTGAAGAGTTTGTTTGTTTGAACGCGCTAATCTCTGGAACTACTGGTCTAATTTGAAAAATTCTTTCAGTATTAGATAGTCCATTTAGCGAGGAAGGCTACTTTTTAACCGACTGCGGTAGAAAAATGGGTTCACGTAAACGAAGTTGCGGGGACGCCCGCAACTAATAATAGCTAGTAATAATATATACATAAATAGTAATACAAAATAATAATATAAGATATAATAAAATCTACATAGTCTAGCCATAAGTTCTATTACAAATAAAAAAATATTTTTTTAACTGCAAATAACATTTATTACTTTTACAATGTATTAGTTTAATACACAAATATAAAACAATTAAAAATATAAAAAGCTTATTCGATGTGGTCTCCATTAGCTGCAATACAGTCCTTTAAACGTTGAGGCCAGTTATCAATAGAAGCACGGACTCTTTCCATGGGGAAATTCATCACTGCCGATCAAGATCGGGACTAGACGACGACCAGTCTTCAGCTCTGATTAAGTCCGAGACGTTCGCTTCCAAGCAAGACTGTGGCGTCGAGTCTTGCTAGAAGGACCACACTTGGTTATTGAACATGGCGTTATTTAGGGACTTAACCACCTTCTCAAGAATGGTATCTTAATACACTTGTGCCGATGTTTTGATGCCTTTTTCACAAAAATAGGGCTCAGTCAAACACGGTCATTTTGATTATTAAAATGTTGCTCAATTGTAAAAATTTTCTCACCCGTAAACAAAATGTTTCTGTGACCTCCCTTTGCGTACCTACCGCTTCAGTAGTTGTTTCGATTTTACGATTCATCTTTAATTTATCAGTTAAAAAATGACCAGTGCGCCTCTTATAGGCTGCAAGTCCTAAGTAATCCCTTAAAATACGCGACATGGTTCTACTGTCCTTGAATTCTTTCCCTTTCTGCTTTGACCACCTTTTTCGTACGAACACTACGTGGACGGCCAGATCTTTCTCTGTCACAAACAGTGGAAGTCTCTTTGTACCTATTAATAGCCCGGACACAAACATTTGACTAATATCATAATAAGTGTATAAACAGTTTTTGCCAAAATGAGCTCGACGTACATCTGCCTGATTGGCGTGATGAAGCTCTGAACAAAGGAAAAATGGGAGGACGCCTTCGCCCAACAATGGGACACATAATATAAGGCTTGATATAATGAAAATAATACCTAATAAGTACTAGCTTATAAACCTCGCATTGTGTGTTTCCGAAATAGCCCATTGATCCATGTTAGAAGTCACTTCCGTTCTAGAGTTCCTTAGCCTAGCCTCAAGCTTAGCCTTTCCGGTAGTTAAATACTAAAGAGTCAAAGGCTCGGGACTTGGCACCTAGTAGGGATTATTGAGTAGCGCGCGACAAGAGACGACGCAGGTGGCGCCCGGCGGCGACACTATCTCGCTGATAACCCTTATCGCCTTCCGCCGCGGCAGCTGCCGTTACAACACTCGGACTTACATCATCCATCCGTACGCACTCCAGCGGTCAGGAAACATTTGTACGAATTTTCAGATTATTCCATAGTTACCACGTTAGTACGACAATTTCACAAATAACAAAAATACATCTAAAACAATTGTTCAGACAGTTGAGGAACTTCTGGATATTTGTGGGCGCCTGCACTCATTTTGTACAAAATTAACTTCAATTGTAAGCTTGCAATGTTTTTTTTAATGTAAAATTATAAATAACTTACCAATTATTGTATTTATTATTATAATATAAGTATTTATTGCACATCTCATTTCAGTTATTACTTCTAGCCAAATTTCCTGACTCTAAATGAACGTGATTTTTTTTACCCGTGTACAAGCGCATATAAAGTATGTGCATTAGCGATTGTATCAAAAGAGGATTGAATTGAACAATGAGTTCAAAAGTTCAAAAGATTGCAGACATCGGGACCTATCTGTTTCACATATCTTAAGTTCCAAGCGTTCTGAAGAAAAAAGACGGTACTTTTCTTTCTTCTCAGACGGGCAAAGAAAGAGTCCGACAAGTGATCATGAGTTCCGTTTTTCCAAAGAAAGGAACCCATAAAACGGATCTTCGTTGTTATTCACGGCGGTATGAGGTTAAAATCTGACGAAATTATTTCACGAGCGCTTCTATTCAGAAACATAAAATCTGTAGACCACTGCCCCAATTTGATCATACAACTGACGTTCTCTCGCGATAAATTGTGGCAAGGCAAGTGACGCACGGTAAACGTTAGGTACACTTAGCATTACATTGGGTGGTGTGAATAAAAAACAAGCAATTACTATTAGTAAATGCTTCAAGCATAAGCATTTGCTATAAGCATATGCTATATAGCAAAAGCAAATGCTTATTTTGATGTGAATAATCATTTACTTCTACTATATAGCAAATGCTTCTAAATTTCGCAAATGCTAGGCGTGCCCGGGGATGAACAGAACCGGGCCATTGGGCATCGACACTTGTAAACCTTTCTGTTGCATCACACGTTGCTTGCACATTTATACTGCAAAACCCCTTTCTGTTAATATAATCATCTCCATAAGAGTGAGGTTTAACTATTGGAATGTGCGTACAATCAATTGCTCCAATAGCACATGGAAAATGATATTTTTCATTCCATTTAGCTTTAGCCGCATTAAGTAGTTGTCCTGTTGGAAAAGATATCCAAGTGTCTGATTTTGCAATATTGCACTTTATTACATATGGAATTATTTTACTAACTAGTACGATGCACGCCCTTATCTTCAGCAATTCCACTGTGAAATCCAGGATCGCCAATGAACGTAAGAAAATCATCATTTTTTGCTTAGAAGTTAGGGCCTTTCCTCGTGTTTCTCCAGTTTCTTCCAAAAAGTGATTTGTTATCCATTCAACATTCGTTTTCGTAAACCTATATAACTCCTTGAAACACTTTTCATGTTGTCTTCTTTCACGGTAACACTTTTTTTCACGTACGCGCATAAACGCAGCCATTTATTTAGCTGGCTAGATGATCATTTAATAAAAAAGCACCAGAAAAGGTATGCTATAAAATATACAAGCATTTACTAGAATATTTAAGTCAAAGGTAATTTTTATTCACACTATTTCAAGCATTTGCTAAAATGAAATAGCATATGCTTTACCATTTTTAGTGCAAGCATATGCTAGAGACTTTATTCACCTGAATTCAAGCATTTACTTGAAATTGGGCTAGTAAAAGCTTTTGCTTCGTTTTATTCACACCACCCATTAAAGCCACTCCATTATTATTAATCCATATATTTCTGTCCTAGGTTATTAAGGTCACATCGATCAAAGTCACCTCCAAAAAAATTAAATTCTCCAACTATTAAGGCATTAATAAAATAAGATGGTGTGAATTTGAAGCAGCCACCGAAGCGGGAACGTCAAATTCGGTCGCGGCGCGGGCGGCGGGGCTGTGCCGAGTCATTGCCTCAATTGAGATGGGTGGGCGCTTCCGTGTCGCGCCGCGTCATGACTCCAGAACATTCCTGTACGGCCGCCGACTTCTCTAGTTAATGCAATATGCTACTGTGCCATACTCTTTGTTGTTTTTGAAATTCTAGTATTTTATAGCAAATCTCAGATTGTTTTTCGTTGAAATTTGATGTAGCGATCGCGAAAATCTGGAAAAAAAATTCTTCCCTGGGATAGGCTTTACTTAGGTCTTTTCTAGTTTTTTGGGGCTAGGTATGTGCTATTACCACGTTATTGTATGGAAGTGAGAGATGGGTATGTCACAAAGGGCACGTAAGTAAAATTTACGTGGTAGAGACGGGGTCGTTGCGAAAAATGTGGCGTAACCCTCGCCGCGTTCGTAACGTTGAAGTGAGGGAGAGGTTTGGTAGGATAATATGTTGAGTTGGAAAGAAGAAAAGGGCATGCGCCATAGGTTCGGACATGTAGAAAGAATGGTAGATGCATAGTTTTGTAAGAGGTAGTGTATGCCACACTGTATGCTTGCATGCCGAATTGGGCCAGCACGACCGGGGAGGTACCTCTCGCTTACACGAGACCGGCGTAAAGTGACGGCTTTGCTGTCGCGTTTAGTGCGGTGCGTAAGTAGCCGGTGGGCCATGGAGGTGGGGGGAGAAAGGAGGGCAGTGCATCTGTATAGCCTCTATGCGGATGTCTATAGGCGTCGGTCATTAAAATGACTTCGATTTCTCGTTTGTATATACCATAAAAAAAAGAGAAGACGAAAGGTTAACAAGAGAAAGGTACAAAGCGAATGTGGAGAGATGTAGGTTCCGGGGAAGAGAGAGACTGACGTGACGTGATCGAGAGATCGAGCGCGGGCTGAAGGTGACGTCTCGTCATCAACCGGCGAGTTTGTAAGAGAGTAGGAATGTGGAGAATTTCTCTATCCATAGAGTCAATAATATTATATTGTTCGGTGGCAACTTACAATTAGAACATAACTATGACTTGTTTTTTTGTAGTACCTACCTATAAAGGGGCAAACGAGCAATCGGGACCATTGGGACACTGCACGAAACGTGACAGCACAGCTGTCACTTCACGCCGGTCTCGTGTAAACGAGAGGTACCTCCCCGGTCGTGCCGGTCCAAATCGGCTGCATGCATGATGACGTGGCCCTACCTCTAACTAAGACTCGTCTATTTTGTTTGTTTGCCAAGGGGTTGACATTGCTCTTCAGACCAATCGTATTTTCATTGTAATTAGTTTTATTTGTGAAATAAAATCATCTTATTTATTTTTTATGTATTTTAGCAAATGAGTTTAATACTTTGTTGAATATTAACAATTTTTATTTTGATTGTTTGTATTTATGTTTTAACTTTTAATAATGTGTTATATGTTTTTTGTTTGCCATAAAATAACATGGCAAACGTACCTAATGAACAAAATAACATTGTATCATCTATATGTACCATATTTTTGCAAAATAAAGAATTTTGAATTTTTTTAAATAACTTTATTAATCTAAAGGTTAGTTGGCGAAGTTTGGGGGAGGCCTTTGCCCAGCAGTGGGACAACATAGGCTGAACAAAAAAAAAAAATCTAAAGGTATAACGACTGGCTGGCGAACCTGACTGACTGACACATGTAGGTATATATTAATGCTCAGCCACTGTACCAGATACTTGAAATTTGGTACCGTTATTCCTTTCAGGATGTAGGATTTTTAGAAATTCAAACCCTAAGGTGTAATAAGGAGGTATAATTTACTAATAACATGGGTGAAACCGCGAGGCTCAACTAGTAAAAATCGATATAGGTGCCTAGCATTACTACCTACCTCTATGTAACGAAAATACCAACTGAGTCACGGCACATCTCGGAAACTATGAGTCTGCTGGTATGCTGTGTATGTGTGTGTGTGTATGGCTTCTAGCTATAGGTAGTATTAGTAATGCGTTTTATATGTACCTAATACTTTTTCCCGCTACTCTATGTATACTGTTTATGAGGTCAAATGTATACTGTCTACGAAATGTATTTTTATTTGCGTATTATTATGAATACATGCCCCATAATTCTAGGTTTATAGACATTCATTCTGAAGTTACTAACATGAAAATACACTTAAATAGTAATATGAAACATTATTATTCGTCGATAACAGCTATGTACACATTTAACTTATTAGTTTTTTTTACAGTGGCCTTGAACAGGTTCAATAAGTGTAATTATTTTATGTTAGCAGGTATTTTGTACTTACTTACTATAAAATATAATCAAAGTCTTTAGTATTAAAATCGTACATTAGACGGAGGTTACACGGTCTGGCGGCAGTTCAGTCTCTGCTCGTCAGTCCCACCAGACTGACGGGAAATAATAAAATCTATACATATAATAAAACAGTCAAATCCGTGTGTCTGTACATTGAACAAATTTACGAAAAACTAATTGGGGGCGATGTTAAAATAGTATTAGAACACTTTTCAATGATTTTCAATTTTTTTGTCTGTCTGTTTGTCTCAGAAATTACAGGACGTATTCGAATGAAACTTTTTGTGGTGTATAGATACTAAGCCTGGTCAACATCAAAAACACTTTTTACTGCCATAGAAGCTCTCATTCCTATGGGAAATCGGAATTTCGTCACACTGCAAGCAAACAATAACAAATCACTTTGATTATAATATTAGTGTTTGTGTAGTTGTGTGTGTGTAGTAGTGAACACGCTACACCAATGAAGCGCAGGCACCAGCCAGTTTTTAAATAATCGTCAGTGTGGACCATCCATTCAATCCATCAGTCTGCGCTTATATCTACTACCAGTTTTCCCTCAATCTAAAATCAATCTGACTGAACTCTTCCTGCGTCTTAAACTAGGATTCTCCCTCTCGGTCGTAATCATTCTTCTTTTAAATTTAATCTTGCACGACCTTCAGCAATGAAGACAGGAAAATGGCCACAAAAAAACTGCTATTTGCATTTGTCAATCTACCATTATATTTCGTTGCGGACATCTGATGTGTACCGACGACCACATACATCCGCACCGCTGAGGTTAAATGTGAGGCATGATACGGATTTATCTAAGTGTACGGCGCGGCGGTAGCAACTTACCATACTTCTTTATTAAATTGGTTAACTAGCTGCGCCCCGCGGTTTCCCCCGCGTAAATTTCGATCCCGTGGAAAATAGAAAATCATCCTATGGCATTTCATAGGGACATTTTTTCGGGGTAAAAACTATAATATGTAATAATCCCAGTTACTCTCTATGTGTGTCCTAAATTTCATGACAATCGGTTAAGGTAACAAACAAACAAACATACAAACTTTCGCACTTTTAATATTAATAGGATTTAGACATAACATCACGCCTGTACCTACGGGTGGATCGATTTCGCTAATTCTATTTTGTTGTATTTGTTACTGGCAGGAGAAGGTTATGTGAAAGAATAAAATAAGAAAATTTGCAAGCATACATAACACTAACTCAGACAAAATTAGAAGACAACATTACAACGGGTTGGGCAATTCGGCCAGGACAACGTCTGTCGGGACAGCTAGTATTAAAAATATAAAAGAATATCAATGAAGTTGAGTCTGTAACGTACATAATTAGGCAGCGAGCGTTCTGTCGTGTAATTACAGCCAGTGCTACTGTAATTGCTGCCTTCACAGCAGACGGAGCGAGAAATAATACGACCGGTCACTCAGGCCGGGAGCTGCTCCAGAAAAAAACGGGAGTTAATTACGTCACTCGTGTCACTTGGGCTATCATTTTGTTTTTGAAAATTGTAATTAGTTGATAGTTTATGTGTGCAAGAGTGAGAAACACGTGCAAAGTTTTGCATTGCTTGCCGCTGTTTCATCCGCTTTGGGACAGATTTTAATCCCACAAAACCGTTTCTGAGATAGTAAGAGGAAGTGCCACACTGCATGCTTGCATGCAGCCGAATTGGGCCGGCACGACCGGGGAGGTACCTCTCGCTTACACGACACCGACGTAAAGTGATAGCTGTGCTGTCGCGTTTCGTGCGGTGTGTAATTTGCCGCTGGCCCATGTAGGAGGGAGGAGGATGGAGCCTCTGCGCAGATGTCTATGGGCCTCGATAGTTATGAAAATGGCTTCGACTGTTTTTTTGTCCCCGTTTAGTAAAAAAAACTACGAGTTTATTCGTGAAAGAGTAAGTCGTGCACAAACTTTCTCATTTAGTTTGTAATCCGTGTGGGATAGACTTGACTCCCATGGATACCATCATTAAAAGGTTTTCTCAGGCGAAACCGTCAGGCAGTTGCTTTAGTAGGTTAATGAAGAACTCCAGAATATTTGTTGAGTCTTTGTGTATAGGTTTTTTAATTTAATATCTTATTAAATGTTATATAGTACCTTATATTTTGTTTTATATTATTCCAGATTGCAAGTCCAATGTTACCCACAGCCACATAGAAGATTTGAGTGAAATAATTACAAACATACGTACGTCTTCAGAAACTTTTGCATTTATAAATTATAGCTGCGCCTCGCGGTTTTACCCGCGTAAATTTCGACCCCGTGGAAAACAAGAAATCATTCCATGGCATCCCATAGGAACATTTTTTTTTGGAATAAAACTATTCTGTGTTAATCCAAGTTACCCTCTATGTGTGTGCCAAATTTCATAAAAATCGATCCTGCAGTTTTTTGTGTGAAGGAGTAATAAACAAACATACAAACTTTCGCATTTATACCTAATATTAGTAGGATTCTGCGGAAGAGCTTCTCTTCTCTGCTTATCTTTCCTACGCATCTTCACCGGGTTGATACGAGTGCTCGCATGGCGACTAGACGACAGTTTCTCGTATAATTTTTTTCCAAAATCTTTTTCAGAGAATTTCGAAAGAAGCACTATTTGTTACCACGTATGACATCGTTGTGGAGCCAGCCGCCATTGTCGGTACATCCCGGGATTCTTGAAGAGAAGAGCATAGACTTCCTCAAAGGCCGACGACGTGCCTGCAACACCTCAGTTTTGCGGATGTCTATGGGCGGCGGCCGAGTGAGTGCACGAGCAGGTGGTAGGTGATCACCCGCTCGTTTGTCCTTATTATATAAAAAAAGCTGCTGAAGACATCACTGCCTTACCTCCATTCATTACAGTGTCGATACAGGGAAAACTAATATACATTTATTAATATGTCTATAGCTATTATTACCTATGTATAACCTTTAAATGTTAATTATCTCAAAAACTAAATAGGAACGCTGTATAAATAGAAATATGGTGTAAAGAAAACAAAAACCATCATCGAATGCCAAATCACACATAAAAGCGGGTGTTTTTTTGTATTTTTTAAGGTACGTTTTGGTGAGTAATTAATAATGATTGATACTTGCCGACGTGTCAGCTACTCGCGCCAGTATGCAGCCAATGGGGAGGCGGCCGCTCGCCGCACACAACGCGCTCATTAATCATTGTGACGTCACGCGCCCGGGTGAGTGGACAAACGACGGGATGTTGAAATCGTCTTTTATCTTCAACTGCTCGTTTGCTCCCTTAGAAGTATCGCTCGCTCTGCTGCTGCGTCCCCAGGACCGACAGCGGGCACCACTTGCGACCTTTTGATATAATCGCAAGCATTTTATTGATCTTTTAGTTTGTCTTAATAATATTATAAATACGAAAGTTTGTATGTTTGTTTGTTTGTTTGTTACTCCTTCACGCAAAAACTGCTGAACCGATTTTCATGAAATTTGGCACACTTTGGTACACAATTTGGTAACTTGGATTAACACATAGGACATAGGAGTTTTTATCCCGAAAACATGTTCCTAATGGATGCCATTGGATGATTTTCCACGGGATTGAAATTTGCGGGGGAGAAACCGCGGGGCGCAGCTAGTCCTATATAAGAGAGCCCAAAGTCACAATCAAGCTTGTATACTCCTGTATCTTCCTACTTGTAGCGGGAAATGGCATTTCACTGGTAGTAAAAATTTACTGATATTCCTTGGCGTCTTTAGTTTTTATTGAAGCTTGCTTGAGGTTGTGGCCAATTTTGTCAGCGACCCCTTATGTAGGTAGTACTGCTGGTAGACGTTCGACAGTGGCTGGTTTCACTCGGCTCCTGTGACGCAGAAGGGGATCCCGAAAGTTGTCTCAAGCTTCAGGTACCCCGTCCCTCGAGCTCATGCTACTACATCTTATAGTATTCGTATCATGACATCAGGGCATGTGTCATCTCAGTCCACACGTGACCATGGTTGCTTCTGAAACGTCGGGATTTTAAAATACTTAAATAAATCGCCTATTTATCGATACTAGTACCAGCGACATTTGTATGCCGCGCGCGCGCCTGCCCTTGGCGAGCCAAGGTACCATATTAGGTATGCTGCAAGTGCTGGCTGGCGTAATGATCACATTACACCAGCTAACGAGCCGAGGTGGGCTTAGATTTACCTGAACACCATCAGACGTGGCAGCTCGCCCGGAGGATTCAAAAAAATAATAATAACGTTGCTAACCCAACCAAACTCTCCTCTCGTAACCTCCAAGTCGTTAATGAATTCAAAACCAGTCAAAATTTGTCCATGGCGGTCTCTATAGATCAGCTCATCGTGTAGGCGTGTGTGAGTAGGCACTAATGCACTGTCTCCTTCATTTTTCTGTTCCGATGGGACGGCAGTAATTGGACTCGAGTCTTCAAGGGTCGGAGAGAAATCAGGCGCCTGACGGACGGCTTGTACAAATAAGTCGATAAATTCTTACTGACAATGCGAGTGGTATTAAAGTAATTTAAGAAGCAATACTCACAGTGCAGGAAAATGCTTGTAGTATTTGATACGTCCCAAGGCAACGAAGTTGTGTACTTACCTATTCAAGGTACTTATAATCTAGGTCGTGCATTTTGTGTGGACAATACTACTATCCAGTATAATAAAAAATAAATTATCAATTTTTTTAAGCTGGGTAATTTACAAAAGATCAATTAATTTCGTCACGTCATTCAGTCGAGAACTTGATTAAACCTTTCACTGAACTGTGTTTTTGCATAATTGAAGCTATAACTATAAATCAAAATACACAATTACAAAAAACTCAATAGTTACAAGTAACTGGAAATATTTAGTTGATGGTTCCATTCCAGGGTTGCCTTTAACCAGAAAAAAGCGGCGAACCTCTATGATAGCTATTGTGGTGTGTGCGTTTTCAGATTTTTCAACAAATCTCCAAATCACACTTTACCTCCTCTTATGCCTCCTGATAGTTAAAAAACCGGCCAAGTGCGAGTTGGACTCGCGCACGAAGGGTTCCGTACCATTTATCTACTTACACTACTACTACACTGTATAATAAGACGAAAACATTCGAAAAAATCACGTTTGATGTATGGCTGCCCCCTTAAATATTTGTTTTATTTTAATTTAATTAATGTTTTTTAAAGACAATATATAACTTAATATTCTGTGAATATTTCAAGTGTCTAGCTGTTGCCGTTGTCAACATCGAGCAAAAACGAGCAAAAAAATCACGTTTATTGTATGGGGGCCCCCTTAAATATTCATATTATTTAATTTTTTAGTATTTGTTGTTATAGCGGCAACAGAAATACACCATCTGTGAACTGTTCAACTGTCTAACTACGATAGTTCATGAGATACAGCCTGGTGACAGACGGACGGACGGTCATCGGAGCCTTAGTAATAGGGTCCCGTTTTTACCCTTTGGGTACGGAACCCTAAAAAAGCAAGAATTACCTGATGAGGACTTAGTACTGTTAACTCCAATACTGAACGCGACCGTGTAAGGAAGCTTTATGCCGCCACAATGGAAAGTGGCTGAAATAATTTCCATTCTAAAGCCTGGAAAGATTTCCGAAGATTCGAAGTCGTATCGGTCGATCAGTCGTCTCCCTGTTACATCTAAAGTGGAAATACTACTATTCTCTAACCATCTGAAACCTACACAGCAGGAAAGAAGTCTTATTCCACTACGCTAACTTGGATTTCGACCAGGGCATGCTACCATCGAAAAGATAAATAGACTTGTGGACTGAATCTGATTCAGCATTTTTTTAAACATATGCCAAGCATTACGATAGGGCTTGCCACGATGCGACGGACTTCTACTTAAATTCAATGAAATGCTCTGATACTACTAAAACTTCAGTAGGTACTTATGTCTCATACATTTTGGTAAGAGGTAGTGCCACACTGCATGCTTGCATGCAGACGAATTGGGCCGGCACGACCGGGGAGGAACCTCTCGCTTACACGAGACCGGCGTAAAGTGACAGCTGTTCTGTCGCGTTTCGTGCGGTGTGTAAGTAGCCGGTGGCCCATGGAGGTGGGAGGAGAAAGGAGGGAGCATCTGTACTATAGCCTCTATGCGGGTATTTGTGGGCGTCGGTAGTCATGAAAATGGCTCCGGCTGCTCTTTTGCCCTCCTATATATTAAAAAAAAAATACAGGCTAATCTTTTGGTTCAAAAAAATACATATAGACAATGATAAAAAATCTGTGCATGGAACATTTAGTGTACGCCAATCATGTGCAACTGTTGCAATGGAATTGTACTACCTCTAGCAGAGGAAGCTAATTACCTAGGTTTGTACATATCTAGATAGGAGACTCGTCTGGATCTCTCCGTTTGAAAAAACATAACTGACTCTTAAATCGCGGGTCAAAACTCTAACTATTAAACCATAAAACAGATGTGATCTTACCTCATCCAACTGCGGAGAACGTCAGGTAATTGAAACTTGGAAATGCTAAAAAAATTATGCAAAATACTTCGGGTGATAGTTGATGCTGGTATATCAATCACGTCTACATCTTGAATTAAATGTACTTACAATACAGGAAGAAATTAAATTGAGAACGCCTAAAGAAGAATTGAAAAACACCAATTGATCGGAACTAATGAAACCGAGAATTATCTTCTCGAGACTGAGAAGAAAAAATCATCAGAGAAGTTCTGGACAGTAGCCTGAGCTTCCGCCGTCTAAGTGAACGTTGAAAAAGGCCTTTCTTTAGAAATGAACCGACAAAAAGGTCTGATCTTTAAATGCAAGTGATTGTAATTTATGAAACAATACAGTTTAACTCACTTTTAGATAGATCAATAACATGTTTTGTCTATGTGATTCTTTCTTTTCCTTTTCCATGTTCTCAGCTGAATTTCAAACTCAGTGTGTAGATTGTGTGTTTGGTACCTGCCTAATAAATGTAGCTCAGAAACAAACAAAAATGTTAATAACTTATATCAGGTTAGCGATGTGCCATCTCAGTCCAGCCGTGGCCATTATTGCTGTAAAGGTGCTGAGATTAATCGAGATTCAGAGACATCGTCGAGATTGTAACAATCTATATCTATATATATAAATGTCAAAGGTGACATAGTCATCTATCAACGCACAGCCTAAACCACTTGACGGATCGGGCTGAAATTTGGCATGCAGGTAGATGTTGTAACGTAGGCATCCGACATCATTTTTGAAATTGGTGTTAAAGTTAATATGGATTTCTTAGAAATATAAACGCGGGTGAAACCGTGGGGCTCAGCTAGTTAAAAATATTTACAAAAACCGCGATATAATTTAGAGTTGTTGCATTAAAATTAGAGACTGAGATCTTAAAGTAAATTTTAACTTCTCGTCCCCATATTTCACAGAGATTAAAACTTGCGCCGACGTAGTAAAAGTACCTAGCTGTGTCCCGGGGTTTTATCTGCGTAAGTCGTATTTATCCCAACCATTCATTTCTACCTTAAATTAAATATTATATTATTCCACTGTGTACTTAATCTGTATATTTCCCGAATTTAAACCAAGTATGTCCAGCAGTTTATATGTGAAAGAAAAACAAACATAAGAAACACATTAATTATAGTATAATAGCAATATTAGCAGGAGCAATATTAGTTTCTCGTCTGCCAGACAAGCGGGCGAGGGTTCCACGCCAGTCTGCTGAGTGCAGTACAGGAATTATCACAACATCGAGTTTCAGGCCGAGTGGAGAGCCTTGACGACATTCCCCCGGCCCGCGAGTTAAATGGCGATTCGGCGTTTTTTTTCTCTCGGTTCCGCGAAGCTCGGAACAGGTCGGACCGCCTGCCAGGTTTTTTCAACGGCTCCGCGCACCGGCCGCGTCACGCTCAATACTTAACTAAGGTGTTTAGGAGATGGGAACTCTCCATACATAGAGCATGCTTATTCATAGGTAATATCTTTATCTAGTCATTTTTCATTAGATTACCTAGTATATTATGCAATACCTTTTGTTTTGCATATAATAGGTACCTAGTTGAAAAATTACTATTTATTGCTCATAGAATAGAATAAATACTCTATTTCGATGTTATTGCCTAGGTACGAGTATAAGGTAGGTTCCTAATATTTAATTCCAAAGCAGATTTGTCTCCTATATCTTTAATCTCATATGATAATAAGGCCCCTATTTACTTTATCGACTTCTGATAAACATGAAATTGGATACAAAAAACCTGACTGCTTAAAATATATTTTAATTTGTTCATTGTCTCACCTGTTATCAAGACGAAGGAATATAAAAATCTACATCAATACACTTGTACCTGCATAATATATGTTCGTACATACGTTCCAATAACATTACCCTTCTTTTGACGCAGTTGGGTAAACAGCGAAGTATCCCACAAGAGTTATGGCTGTCATAAGTGTCCTCGGGAACACTAAAGGCGCCGCAATTCCTCGACTTCAAAGACGCAATAAAATCTAATCCGTTTCGAACATTAGTTATATTTTTATCACCGAAAAAAAGTGCTAAGGCTTAAGACCATAAAAAAGTAAATAGATGGGTGGCACAGGTCCGCAGAAACCAGGGCTATATACTTACTTAGTTATCGGACCAATTAATGGAATATGATAAAAAAACACATTCAGATCTTAACATTTGACAAATTCGGAAAAATTCAAATTTATGCAAATTGATACCTATTCGAATGAAACATAAAATATCGGATAAAAATACCATTAGTGGGCATTAAAATGCAATCAATAGTGGAAACAGGTTGGAAAATAAAAAAGTAGATATTGTAGATCGATTATCAGAAATAGTTGGTGTTATTCGGAATATGGCATGCCATGTAAGGCGAGGTATGCCAGTGCTGCCAGTCGTGTTGCCACATCGCTACCCCGGCCCTAATTGACTGCCGGCCGCCGCATACTAATGGGCTGATTAAAATAGCTTTACGGATACAAGCGAGCGTACCGTACGCACGGTACGAACGCGAACGTACCGACCTCGGCGCAACTCTATAAATGTCATTTATACGAGGAACTTCATCCATAAACTATTAGTATTTACACCTATCATCTTATCGGCTGAGAGCAACCGAAGCATTAGGTTAGCTTACTGAATCATATAACAAAAAACTAAAATTTATAAAAAAAGTATAATCGATGTGGCTCCAAAAATTTAAACAAAGTGGTAAAAATTAAGGGCGTATTAAAGAAAAAGCTAATGGTTATACAATTGGATACAATTTATTACCTATATAGTATTGAGGAATATTTTAATCATAAATTATTATGAGCCAGAAATTAAAATTAAAATTAAATATTCCTTTGTGCGCAGTTTGCAAAATAGAATTGTACTTTTCTATTTTTGTACAGCAATTAAATAATTTTAAGTAAAAACCATACAAATATTCATTATTCCACAACACTCACTTAGCTATGTACCTAATTCATTATCTATGAACAAATCTTGGAATTCTAATCCAATGAATTGTTTAAAGTATTTGATTTTATAATTGCTTTTTTTGCATAAAATTATAATATAATTATCTATAGCTGACATTCTAATAGATTATATTCTTATTATTGAACAACTTTATGTTAATACTACAAAAGGACAGAAGGATTTCGTAAGATCCACAGTCTGTTTAAATTTGTATTTGAAATATATTCAGGGGTCGGCTCGGAGGGGGAGGGGAGACGGGGAAAGTGGAAACCCCTCTACCATAATATCTCGGCCCCCTCGTGTTGACGAAGCGAAACTTACCTCATAAATATTATTTAGGAAACAAAGCAAGCGGCATTTCTAACACTCGTTTGTTTATTTTAAATTATAAACTACTAGCTGCGCCCCGCGGCTTCGCCCGCGTAATCCCTCAGGAACATTTTTTCGGGATAAAAGCTATCCTATGTTACTTCTAATACCTCCAAGAACATGTGTACAAAATTTCATGATGATCGGTTGAGCAGTTTTCGCGTGAAAGGGTAACAAACAAACTTACATTCGCATTTATAATATTAGTATGATGATGTTTGAAACAAAGAATTTTTAAGTTTTTTTTTGATACTGGTATGTAAAGCATCGACTACTGAATACCGCTGTATGAGGAGTTACAACTGAGAAAGCTACTGGTTCCTTTTTTGAGAATCATATAGCGCGTAACTTAAAAAATTGGAGAGAAATACCAATGCTGCTGAGTAGAGAGCATTTGGATACAGAGAACCTACAAAGGAATTATTCAATAGCTACACAGTTCGTTAAATATAAAAATGTACAGAAACCCAAAGTACTATATTTAGAGAGCCGAATCTAGCAGATACCTTAACTTTATTTTATTGTTGTTAATAACACTATGGACACATGTCTGAATTAAAGAATTTGAATCTGATTTTAACTTCAGCGGGACGCTCGTAAAACACACACTCTTACGGTTAAATTATTTTAATTGATTGAAAGTAATATGATTTCCATTTACCTATATGAAAGTTCAAGAACACAGAAATGTAGATGGTAATAAGTGAAAAAGGTGGATTAAAGTAGTTAATTGTACTTTAATTAAGAAAAACAGTAAAAAGAAAGTCCACAACAGGCCTTGTAAGTTGTAGCGTCAACTTCAGCGGCATGAAATTTAATATTGAGGCATCTGAATGTACACGACAAAGACTTTCTCCTCGAGTGCCTTTGGCTGGCTGCCCAAAGTCCTTGAGGCACGGTCTAGACTCAGCTCTCCAGAGAGCAATTACCCGTTTAAAAAATCCAGACGGAAATACAATTTCTCAGGAATATTCTTTTTAGTTTGTTATACAGTCTGCCTAGACTTAAGCAAGATGCAGTATGGATGCATTTAACTTTTCTGCAAAGACTGCTAGATGCATTTTAATAAAATAGAGGTCATTATCGGACCTTATTTGCTGACACACGTCGACGTTATGATTATTAAAATTAGTGAAAACAAAACTGGTAGATAACAACGCGATAAAATATTTGTAAGAGTAACATTGCCGTATACTTGAGACAGTTGCAAACTTTATATAAAAGGGCCCAACTAACTAACAAGTAACGTAATAAATATTAAGAAAAAGGACTTTGAAATTTCATTTCATTTTTTTTTGTTCAAAAAAATGCCTCTAAAGTATGTGTTTTTGAAAAACTTTTACACTGGACGTACGCCGGTTGCGCCTTTTCAGTTATGCTAATGTTATTTCTGTTTATTTATTACATTTATCACTAAAATACAGACTAAAATACATAAGACAGACTGTTCTTTTTTCCTGATCTCAAAAATATATTTAGGGAATCGATTTCGTGAAAATTTTTTGTTGTGCCCAGTTGCGACTGTTCAGCAACAGCCGCACAGTCCCAGCGACTTAAGGCCAGGAGTGTGGAGTCCGACTTAGGTCTTGGGTCTACCTGGATTCCTAGGTATCATACGTAAATGTATTCCTCTAACTAACAAAAAAAGGGAAGGTATTGGAGGAGGGTAACACATGTACAAAAAGTCTGTTGGTGTAGTTGTATATGGACATCTGTAGTTCCAAAATACAGTGACTGCCAGCTCCTTTTAAAACACGTCATTGCAAAAAATTAGGCACCTGAACAATTTGTTTTATAGTTATAATTATTTTGTTATAATTTTAGATAGGTAGATAGTCAAAGTGTCTTAATAAACAAGGCTGAGTTCTTGTTGAACTAATACTTATTATTAGATTTTGACTGTGTTGATAAAAAAGTTCCAAGAACATGTTCTTGGTAAGCGATACCGTAAATCAAATTTAATGCCTCAATATAATTAAAAGTTTAATATGGGCAACTAACCGTAATTTCGTCAAGGCATGCTGGCTATACTCTTCATCGCTTCTGCGGAGTACGTCCCCACTTCGCGGTTTTTACGTTCGCGTTTAGCGTAAGATTTATAGGTCTATCTGCACCGGTCTTACTCATCGCTTCAGGTTCCTAGAGCCTCTAATCCATGACTAAGCATGCTTAATCGTGGATAGAGTTCAGAACTGAACTGAACATCTAGATGTTCCGAAGTCCATCACTGTGCGCTTTAAATGCAACTTCATCCAGCGCACTACTTCTTTTTGGAATCAGCTGCCGCCCTCGGTATTTCCGGACCAATATGACTTAGGGATCTTCAAGAAAAGAGCCTACTCTCATCTTAAAGGCCGGCAACGCAACTGCAA
>LUGF01016106.1:94670-121730 GCA_001625245.1 Calycopis cecrops | reverse complement strand
AGACTCAGCTCTCCAGAGAGCAATTACCCGTTTAAAAAATCCAGACGGAAATACAATTTCTCAGGAATATTCTTTTTAGTTTGTTATACAGTCTGCCTAGACTTAAGCAAGATGCAGCATGGATGCATTTAACTTTTCTGCAAAGACTGCTAGATGAATTTTAATAAAACAGGAGTTTATTTATATATTATCGGACATTATTTGTTGACATATGTCGACGTCATGATTATAAAAATTAGTGAAAACAAAACTGGTAGGTAACAACGCGTTAAAATATTTGTAAAGAGTAGCATTGCATTATACTTGAGACGACTGCAGACGTTATATTAAGGGGCCCAACCAACATAACAAGTAACATAATAAATATTAAGAAAAAGGACTTTGAAATTTCATTTCATTTTTTTTTTGTTCAAAAAAATGCCTCTAAAGAATGTGCTTTCGAAAAACTTTTACACTGGACGTACGCCGGTTGCGCCTTTTCAGTTACGCTAATGTGATTTCTTTTTATTTTATCACTAAAATACAAAAAAGGCAGACTGACCTTTTTTCCTAATTTAAAAAATATATTTAGGGAATCGATTTCGTGAAAATTTTTAGTTGTGCCCAGTTCCGACTGTTCAGCGACAGCCGCACAGTCCCAGCGACTTAAGGCCAGGAGTGTGGAGTCCGACATAGGTCTAGGGTCTATCTGGATTCCTAGGTATCATACGTAAATATATTCCTCTACTTAACAAAAAAAGGGAAGGTATTGCAGGAGAGTAACACATGTACAAAAAGTCTGTTGGTGTAGTTGTATATGGACATTAGTAGTTCCAAAATACAGTGACTGTCAGCTCCTTTTAAAACACGTCATTGCAAAAAATTTGGCACCTGAACAATTTGTTTTATTGTTATAATAATTATTTTGTTTTAATTGTAGATAGGTAGATAGTATTATCCTCAAAGAATCTTAAAAAACAAGGCTGAGTTCTTGTGAAACTAATACTTATTATTAGATTTTGTCTGTGTTGATAAAAAGTTCTAAGAACATGTTCTTGGTAAGCGATACCGGAAACCAAATTTAATGCCTCAATATGATTAAAAGTTTAATATGGGCAACTCTCTTCATCGCTTCTGCGGAGTGCGTCCCCACTTCGCGGTTTTTACGTTCGCGTTTAGCGTAAGATTTATAGGTCTGGCTGCACCGGTCTTACTCATCGCTTCAGGTGGTCCTAGAGCCTCTAATCCACGACTAAGCATGCTTAATCGTGGATAGAGTTCAGAACTGAACTGAACATCTAGATGTTCCGAAGTCCATCACTGTGCGCTTTAAATGCAACTTCATCCAGCGCACTACTTCGTTTTGGAATCAGCTGCCGCCCTCGGTATTTCCGGACCAATATGACTTAGGGATCTTCAAGAAAAGAGCCTACTCTCATCTTAAAGGCCGGCAACGCAACTGCAAAACCCCTGGTGTTGCAGATGTCTGTGGGCGTCGGAAAACACCATCATCTTGGTGACCCGACTGCTCGTTTGCCCCCTGTACTATAAAAAAAAAAGAACTTTGACTGGTCAATCCAAATGTCAGGTTCTGAGTGCAAATATTAACGCATGTACACCGCCTTATCGGTGTTGAACACATTAGGATCCATAAAATGGAAATGACGCCATAATCCGCAAATGCGGGATGCGGATGGCGAGTGAAGATTACCATGACATATCTGATAACTCTGTACATTTAATGGATCGTTATCGACGAAGGCTAAATCCTAGCCTATTCATCATATGTTACAGAACATTATGATGTTATTGCTCAAAAGCCGTGCAAATCACTGGTTTTCCTTTTCTTGCTCTCATCAGTGGCGTTCTTCATCTCACATTGATATTCTGGCTACATATGAGAACTAAACTTTATACCAATCCTCCTACGCCACTCCGAGCAAAGTTAAATCTGCCAAAACCAATTCCGGGCTACCAGAAATAACTTTGTATATTGACACCGACAAGCCTTTTTAGACCTATAAGACTGACTTGCATGTTTCTTGCACCTTTAAAGCTGTTCTTGAGGTCCAAATAGCCAGAATCCAGATTACCACCAAACCATAGGATCCTTTAATGGTCTTCTTTACCCATTGGATCCATCCAGCCGGGACCTATGCCGTTTCCCCGTCTTACCAAACTGCTGTTACCCCATTAGATTTGATCTGATGTAGATGAAAAGGTACAGCAATATCTACATATTTGTTTCGTCTAAACGTGAGATCAGGCGATGCGAATAGTATTTTCCTCTTAGGTATTAAAAATTCAATATCGAAATTCGAAGCGACAAACGACCTTTGAAATATCACTAAATTACAATTTATATTATTAAACCAAGTACGATTCTTATTTTATTCCTAGGTATATATTATAAAAATCACGTGTCAGGGTTTTTGTGGTTACTCTTCCGAAACGCTTGCACCGTCTACTATGAAATTTGATCTGTAGCTATATCAACTTATTATCCTTATATTGTCACGGGATCATAACGCGGAGGAAGGCACTGGGCCAGTTAGTCTTCTATACTTATATTATCAAGAGGAAAAAATTGTTTGTTTGTTTGTATTGAAAAGGCTCCGAAACTACTGGGCCGATCTGAAAAATTATTATACTATTAGAAGCCGACATTGTCCCTGATTAACAAAAACTACTTTTTACCTCGGGAAAATGCTTCATTCCCGTGGGAAAACGGGTAACATGACAAGGACTGAAGTTTATTAAGTATGTGACCCTGGTGAAACACAACTGGTCCCAAATAAACATAATCATTACGCATATTATTATGTATATCAAGCTATCAATAGCCAAGTTATAAACATTAAACTCAAAACCAAACAACTAAATGTTAACAGATAAAATATAATGTGTTTACGAAATGCAGCGC
Organism: Calycopis cecrops; assembly: GCA_001625245.1. Classification (NCBI taxonomy): domain Eukaryota; kingdom Metazoa; phylum Arthropoda; class Insecta; order Lepidoptera; family Lycaenidae; genus Calycopis; species Calycopis cecrops. The sequence goes on along the minus strand of LUGF01016106.1, from coordinate 118,828 downwards.
GATGTTGATAACCTTGATTTAAAAATATTATTTACAGGCGGCCTCCGGCGAGTGGCGCGATTATGTATGCGCGATGATCGCGGGAGACGTAACACGGCTCGCAACATGGTAATGAGGTGGCCTTTACACAGCTTATGTTCTGGTTAGTTATGTTACGGTTACGTCGAGGAAAGTTATAGGAATCATTCTAGATAATATAGGTTCACTAGATATTTTGTAAGAAGTGGAATTGGGCCTGGACCTCTCGCTTAAACAAAACCAGCGTCAAGTGACAGCTATGTTGTCGCGTTTCGCGCGGTGGACCATGGAGGGGAGAGAGGAAGGGGGACAACGCATCTGTAGGTATATTAACATCTCAGCGGACGTCTATAGGCGTCTGTAGTCATGAAAATAGCTCCAATTTCTCGTTTGTCCCCTTATATTATATAAATAAAACCTACACCAGTTATGTTCTGGTTAAAGTTATGATTACCGAGGGAGGCTGTAGCGAACGTCTTAGCCTTTGTGACCGCTATATTATGTTGATGGTTCTCTGGATATTTGTAAGTATCTAAACGTCTCCCTTTTTGAGCCTGGAGCCGAATTAGAACACTTATTTTGGCAAAACAGCCTTGCACAAGAATTGTTTCTGCACTACAGAGGACTTGTTGTATGTGTTGTGTAATTCTCATAAGGACCTGTGTTACGGGTAGGTACTAGACAAAGAACAATGTTAGTGCTTGTCAGTTTCTGGTGGCACATTGTGGTAGCACTGGAAGAAGGCGGACATTCGGATATCTACGGCCATTGATAGGCGTCAACTTCTATTCCTTTAACAACGTATGCTAAAATTTACTTCTGACCTCCAAAGCTCTCAGTTTTGGCTCCCTTCGATGATTCTGGTAAACGGTCACAAGTGTGTACACCTGGAGACTGGAGTAGCAGCGGTGGAAATGGCGGCAAGACCAAAACTTATTTTTAAAAAGTCATATCTTCAAAAGCATAAAAAGCAAGACAAAGCAAGGCAAGGATTGTGCTATGAGGCACTTCCTTTCGCTGTACCTGCCTGTTAGGGAAATGTCGATGGCGCGACGATGTTGTTGTTCTCGCGTCTCCTAGTGAGTGTCTCACATGTGACTGCATCTTGTACGTGGTCTGCTGATGAATGCCTTGCTTGTCTTTATACTTCCCCTGTCTGTTTAAATACGGGACCACCTGAAAAGAGAACATATATGTTAGCGCCAAAAATATCTTACGGAGGAAATAGTCATGTAAGTAAATAGTTTATAACTGATTTGGTTAAGGAATGATTTAGTCAGTCGGGGTATTCACTTACCGACATATTGGATAGGTAGCACCTAACTGTTATGCTAACTCTATCGATATAAACGTGGGGCCTTATAAGAGGTTAAGAAAGAAAGGCACTTAAATATCTTACCTCCCTATAAATACAAGCTAACTCTACTATTTGTAGTTAATTTACATCCCCATAGTTTCCGTTTAATTATGTTTATCCTTATGCGTAGGGAAGGTACAGCCCACACACAACATCTAAAATGATTGAAGGCAAATTGCTGATGCAGAACGGGCAGCAGAGTTCTTCCGTCCGTTCCGTTCCACCACCACCGCGCCCTTAATAACAACAGCATAAACCCCTGTCTCCAACAACACTATCCCGGTACGGTAGCTCGGTAGCGGCGGAGCAGGTACTGAGAGTCCCCTGACGAATCCGACCTTGGTAGCACAACAGCAACGCGCTCTGATCCTGGAAGAAATTCGGGGAGTTGGAAATATTTGGACAAGTTGCGGTGGGACGTTATGAGGTTGTCTGAAGTCCGAAGACAGGGAGAAGACGCGAACTCGATAGACCTAAAGTCCGGTGACTTGTACCAGGTGGTGTTGAGATGGAAGCGTCCGGGAGTGTGTCAATAAGGATGGCGTGCCGAATACACAGAATTACTAAACGGTATTCGCTGAAGGTCATACTGCTCTTCATCCGACTTCGACTCATTCTGACGACTAAATGTGCATCCATTTAGTCGTCTACTATCATACTATCATATATCTATGAGGATCTCAAAGGCGTATTACACCTTTCAAAGGATATAGTCGCTGAGGTGCTCCATTGCTTTGGATTTGCTTAAAAACGCCAGTAATGGCGGGAAGTTATAGTGCGCATTCGGTTTAACTGCGAGTCCCACAGACTCATCTCGTCTCACCCAGGACCGCTGGCAGTGCGTAAAACCTCCTCGTGAACCCAAAATAAATGTCCTTATGCGAATGTTTGTGTTTGTAATTACAATAAAACTACTACATATTTAATCGCGGTTTATTTATTTATTTCACAGGATATTTTTTTTACACTTTTAGTTTTAATTTTGTTTTCTCGGAGCTGTATTGATTGTGTTATTTAATTGTGGACACTATTTTTGGTTTACGATTTTAATTATGTCAATTAATTTATATTTACTTTATGATAACTGTTTGTGTTCCCAAAATAAAATAAAATAAATAAAAACTTATGAGCACCTGAAGCGTCCGACTTGTTGAATAATAATAAACCGCGACCAGAGTCAGTAAAGTACAATTATTTTACTGCAACTTTAATTAAATGTTAAATTATGGACTTCATCCGCCCGTACAGTCCGCAGGAATACGTTTATTTCATAATTAATAAACTTTTGAATTTATGTTCATGACGTTAATATATATTCAGCATTTAGCCACGTCTTGCGGCTTTACACGACCTTTACTTCTATGCAGGTGAATCGCTTCACATTTGAGCTGTTCGGTAGCCCTGGAAGGATTAATTGGTTCTAATGCGGTGAAGCTCAACCAAGGTTCTTCTGGAGCAGATTGTATACCTACGGGTGACATCGCGGGCCACAACTAGTGATACAATAAAAGTTAACTGCTTATCTACAATAAATTCGTTACTTCCTATATTCATTCTTGTATCGATAATATAAATACCTAATAGATTGTACATGTCCGCGTTTGTTGACGGTATTGGCCAATTTTTAACATATTTTATAGTCAAGGGTAAGGTATATTGGGATAACGGATAAAAAATCTATGGCGTTAAATACTTTTATGATCTATTGTAGTGAATAAATAGTATTTATCTAATCTAGGCATCAAATTATTATCTAAATGTACGTATCTACGTCTTATAAAATAGCATTGTAATAAAGAAGGACATTCCATTATTTAAGTATACGGTTTGTGTAAGTAGCCGGTGGCTCATGAAGGTGGGAGGAGAAAGGACGGCAGCGCATCTGTATAGCATCTATGCTGTTTTCTATGGGTAGTCGTGAAAATTGCTCCGACTGCTCGTTCCGCTATAACATAAAAAAACCTACTTCACATTAAAAAAAATAAAATATGAGAATTAACAACACTTCTGGTAACTTGAAATAATTTATTGTTCTAAAGACATTTTCGTGTAACAATTGTACAACAATGCAATTGTAACAAGAAAAATACATTAGCTAAATTGTTTTCGTTGTTTTATTTTTAAACTAGCTTCACGCCGCAGTTTCGTCTTCATATTTATATTCATTCATAATAATAATACTTATTTGGAATTCTTAATTTTATGTGAGTGTTGTAAGTAGCAAAATATCGGCGAGGTTTTTGTATAAGTTTTGTAATGCAGTCTCCAGATAGAGATGAGTCGACAAGTCCAGTCCCGCATAAAGGAACAGTCTCCTCCTAAAGGGTTGCTGGTTCAACTACCTGGAACTGCGTCCGACATCTGGACCGTGCAACGGCGTCAGGTTCCAATCTTGAATTCAGTTAGGAAGGCGGCAAAGGTAGGGAGTAGCGCCTTTGCCGTGCTCCCATCCATTCGAGTCCATCCATCCATCCTTTGCGAGGCGAGCCAATATTTCATGTCTTGCAGGAGGAGGATATGGCCTGGAAGTTCTTTTTAACCCTAGCCCAGACCTGCGTAGAACATTGATAATTAATAGGTAGCCTAGTGTTTCTAATAAAGACGTCATCGTTTATATTCAGACATCAGCTCGCTACTGGTGGTACTGAAGCCTGCTCCGCGTCAGTCGTAATCACAGGAAGTGATAAGAACAATCGAAGCCGATAACAATATCATATAATATATAAATGAGTCAACCTGTAGCGACTTATATACGTAGGTATATGTTTATGAGAATAGAGACAGTTGAGCCCATTGGGAGGATTGGTGAAGGAAATCAAGGAACATGCATAATATGCGGATGTTGATGGGTGTCGGTAGTCACCAAAGGGCTCGGATTGCTCATTTGTCCTCCTATGTAATAAAAAACATATATCTGACAAAATACAAAAAGGCCTCACAGCTATTTCATTCTTACTTCGAGCGAGGACAAATCAGCTACGTCTCCTATTTACTTAGGTTCAAACGAAACAGCATTGGAAATATCAAATTGGATACTAAACTACAAACACTAGCTTGTAGCAGAAATATAAATAGCCGATACCTTACTTGGACTCCAAGATTGACAAACATACCTGTGGTGACAAAAAAAAATATATGTATTAAATTCCTATCCACAAATAGGAATAAAATGATATATGACTAGGTACCTAATAAGACACACGTAAAACTTGTTTAAATAATGGGTGCGTTCCAAATACATTTGTTTACTGCTCCATACTATTGTCGAAATAGTTTAATTTGTACTGAGCCAGTATGAATTGGCTTTAAAAGTACTAATTACCTACGTACAATGGTTTTTGGAACACTGCCAATGTTAGTACGGGTATATTTGACGAATATTAGGCGCTGGTCAAACTATTTGCTATTTGCACCTTCGTCTTTAAACAATGATTCATTGTATGCGAATTGCAAAAAATATATTTAAAAAACTATTGATCACTTTAATGTAATAAAAAACTTGAAATTTAGTTTTTAGTATGACATGTTACGTCATTGTTACTAAGGTAAACAATTTATGTGGAATTTCCAACATTTGCAAAAGAGAGAAACTTAATAAATAATTAGGTGTGCCTTATATGTCTATGTGTTAAATGTATAGTAGTGTGTGTAAAGTTTTATTCATTAAATTAAAGTAAAATATATTAGCATTCTGCACTTCTCTTACACGTAAACTATAAGTGGGCCAAATCACACACTCCGGAGGAGTGAGCGCAATTTTCCTAAAAATGTACTCGAAGTTTTTGCTTCACGTATTAATGTATAGATAGACAAAGTTTTAAAGGATGCGTTACGAGAATGACTGTATAATTACAAACAATACAAATAAATAGTGATTCTCTCTCTCTTTCTTCTTCAACTTATAACCACCCACTGCTAAGTGAAGGCCTTCATTTCACGTCATTTGTGACGATCCCTCGCAATTGTGATCCACCTTTTCCCGGCAATAGTGTTTAAACGTGTTCAATGTAAATAGCCACAGATAAGGTTACATAGACGCCTTGAGTTTAATATTAAGTTCAAGTGTAACATATTCTAGAAAGAGGTAGTGCCACGCTGCATGCATGTAGCCGAATTAGGTCGGCACGACCGGGGAGGTACCTCTCGGTTACACGACACCGGCGTAAAGTGATAGCTTGAACGCGACAGCGTTTCATGCGTGCGCCGGTGTGCCAAGTGGCCGGTGGCTCATGGAAGTGATAGGAGAAAGGAGGGCAGCGCGTCTGTATATCCTCTATGCGGATGTTTATGGGCGTCGGTAGTCATGAAAATGGCTCTGACTGCTCGTTTGCCCTCATGTACTATAAAAAAAAATAACATGGTCGCAACTCGTAGACAATGCGTAAAAACACCGCAATCAGCTAAAAGCGAAATGATTTTCCGAATTCATTTCCTCTGTCCGTGGAAATGGAACGAGGGGCGCACAAAGGCCCCCGTCCCCCGTCCCCCCGCCCGCGAGTCCCCCGACACCCCGGGGTACACTAATTGCAGCTCTAAATTGGGGTAACGCATGAAACCGGGCGGCAGTTTAATAAAGTATGATCCGGATCTGCCGCCATTTGTTTTAGTTAGTGACGTCACGAGGATCACGTTTTTAAATTAGGGTAATACTTTTTATAAAGTGCGATTTAAGTCTCTACTACTTCATGGATAAATTTATTTCTGTTATTATGACATTTTATGGTTTTATTATTACTAATTAAGACTCAACTAATTAAAAAATTGTCATCGTGGTCATAACCTTTCTGGCTTGATTGTAAGACTTACTGATCATTTATTAAGAGAGACAGACTGTCTCACTCCCTTTTCCTTTTCTTCCACTATGTTTCACTTTAAATTACTTTTACTATTCTAACATTTCTAATACGAGCTAATTTTAATTCGTTTTAAAATAATTTCCTGTTCTGAAGATGAATTAGGCAACAAACTATACCTACTATTAGTCTTATTGCTCCTTAATATTTAGTTTCCTTTTAAGATCGCTTACTCTTGAAAATAGAGCAGAGATCAAGAGACATCTTATTGCGGTTAATAAATAAAAAAAACTAAGCCTAGGCCAGTTATATAGGGAAACTAAGCTAAAAACCTTCTATAAATATATAGGTATAAAATGAGCTTTCAAATCGTCGTCCCTCAGATCTACAAAAAAATGACAAACTTAGGTAGAGCCAACTTATAAGATGGGTATGGACCGCAAATTAAAGGAAAATCATGTCAGTGGATCGAAAGTAAAGTCTGTCTAGCCCTGGAATGCAGAACAATTGGGATTTAAGCGTTAAAGGAAATATCCGGATGAAATGTTGAACCATGCTTTATTGTGACGGACTCTTCGACGGAGAATAATTGAGGACAATTTTATAAAAATCGGTAAGCCTTTTCTGTAGAGTTTGGTCACTGATCTGTGACACGAGAATTTTATACATTAGATAGTTATATACTAGTGGACCATTAGCCATTTCGTTGGACGTCAAAATAAATACTGTTCAATCTTGACTAAATAATGTATGTGTGTTCCTGCTAATTAGGGTTAATATTAGTGAGAGAATCGGTCCAGTCAGTTGGTTTTGGAGGTTTCTCGTTATTTTAGGTAACCACGTAGGAATTGAGAATCTAAAAATGTTTTAAAGTAGTTAGATTCAAATTCCTGTCGTTAATTAATTTAATATACTTCACTACTCGTATCTTAAAAAGTCCCCTAACGTTTTTAAAAAATTGGAAAAACTCCGTACAGACTGGAATAAAACATTGTTGTTATTAAAGCCAAATTAATGTTACTACTTAACTTTGCTTTTTTATAAAAAGATACCGAAATATTAATTACAATATTTGTTTTTGCTATCTCAAATATACCAGAATTACGTTACTTATATCTATTAGCTTCATATTCTCGTAACCTGAGGGCATTCTCTGCTAATGAGATTACCAAATCGACGGAGCAGTCTGAAAAAATGGAGAACTTATTTATGTTATTGTGACAACACATTGTATTCAAATTATTTAATCAGATTAAATTGTGTATTCCATGACTGGCCTCTTGCAATCAAGACATTTATATTAAAGAATGCAATGATAAAATACATTCGTGGTAAATTAAATCTCATTAGTATTTAAATTATTGAAATGTAGTAGGTTTACCATTTAAGTGATAGTTACAAGAAGTACCTACTTAAGTTTACTTTGTACAACAATTTGTATTCAATTTGTTCTCTTAAACCGATTTTCTATTAAATTTGGCACGAAAGCAATGTTTGAAAACAAAATAAGTTTGATGATTGTGAAGGTGATCTCCGAAAATAGTGCAATACGAGTTTTAAGTATTAATGAAATCCTCATTTTTACGTGGTAGCACCGCATTAAAATATGAAGAGGATTGCGCTCACTGATTTTCTGGTGGATCTACAGCCACCAAAGATGCCGAATATCCTGGTGTCTTCTTGGTTGATGTCGCCACTGAGGTGGAGGGTTGAGAGTTTTGGCTGAACGTCAAGAGACACACGCACACGACGTAGCTGATGCCGTGCACATCTCAAGTCTCAACTGATCGAGTATTTATATTTTGCAAGATATTTCGGATAGCTATAATAAGGCTACTCGCGTGATGAGTGTCGAGAGACGAAGCGACGTGTGACTCCTAAGACGTATCTCCTAATGTATGCTCGCATATCTAGTGCATGTTACTGTCGGTACGTTACTTTCGATGAAATGGTTATTACTTATGATTACTATTATACGTCAGACTTACCTAAGAGTTGCAGCATAGGACTTCGGCTGACGAACGAGCAACAAAAACGTGATGGCAATTCTTTCAGGACCGCAAGCGCTAATTTTCATCTATAATTGGAAAGATTAATGAAGAGTAGGGGGAAAACGAACGGAACGAAAAAGGTTTTACTTCATCAGCATAATCCCCCTGGCTCACTCGTCTGAACTCGTGACTTCCAACTTTTCCCATCAGGACACGACTTACTACCTCACCCTCCGTATTCGCCTGATTTAACTTGTGACTACTTTTTCGTTCTAAACATATAAAATGGCTAGGTGAGCAACGTTTTACCCAACAAAGAGGAGATAGCTGAAAAAGACGCCTGTTTTCCAGGTTTTTCAAACCTCAGGTTGAATATTCCTCGACGAAAGGAGCTGAAAGGAGAACACTATGTAGTTTTTAATTTTACGAAAATGTAGCTTCTTCTTTTCCAAGTTAAGGCCTTATCTAAATGCTCTCGTAAGTGTGACTCTTAAAATATATTACTTATCCTATCTTTTTCCATTGCCTATAGTATAGGCAATAAGTAAGTAATAAGTATAATAAGTATATAAGTAATCCTATAGGCCCTATAGGATTATTTAATACAATTAGGTATATATGTTAAACGAAAAAAATGAAAAGATATTTCAAAATACAGATTTTGCATGCCAATTTAATACTATCCACTGTTTGATATCAAGACTTTTTCAATGTACCAATTCAAGATCTATTAAGAGTCTAGATTTTCAATGACAAAGACAGTGCTGAGAACGTTAAATCATAAGTTTGGCATTATTTCTCTTCGGTTGCGTCGCTGTACCGTCTCATCGAAGTACAAGATTGAGGAAATATAGAACGCACTATTACTAGGATCTTGAACCGCATTTATTAGATGACGATGTATTTTACGATCCCATTAAGTCGTACCGGCTGTCTTGATGTTTGTCTGTGAACCAAATGAAGTGCATGGTAACCTGTTGATACTGCTACAGGTCTCCTAAGACGATTCATTAAAGAAATAACAAAATCGAAAGGGTAACATAAGTTAGTTGTAAACCGAAATTAGTTTACAATTCGTTTCAATAAGGTAAAAGTTTTAACATGCCTAGACCTATGTAGACAATTTGATGAAAATGATCGGTGTATGGGCCACACCACATGGAGATTTTATTTGTTTAGTCTGGTACGACGTAAACTTTACAGATACATAAAAGACAAATGATTTAGATCTGATGCTAATTTGTTTCAGAAAAGCTTTCATCTCATGCAATATCGCTGAATCGAGAAGCAATAAATAGCCAACGCTAAGCCCGATTGAGGCCGTCAATAAAACATGCTGCACGCTCGCCCCACGTTCGCGTTATTAAGTTACGGTCCCCGAAGCGTTTTGCCGCCAAAACAACGAGCGTTTTACCCCCCGGCGCGCGTAAAAACATCCACGAACATCGCAAGTGCGAGAGGGAGCCGTATAGGACGGAAAAGGACGGCTGCCTTAATATTTTATCAGTCATCTCGACAGCAAATTCGAGCGAGGCAATTTGGAACCTACTGCTTTATGTTAAAGTCGAATTCTGTCTGGTTAGAGGCGGTGTTGCATGTGTGCCCTTACGTCGGTGAAAGGAAATTACAACCGCACCCACGTAGAATGTTGCCGCAATAAAAACGCGAGCCGAGAGTAATGAGCGGTTGGCGAGCGATTTCATCTTTTTTCGTGCAGCATTTAATTGATTCGAGCCGTCAAAGGATGGTGATTACGGCGCGGTCGACTGGGTCGCCCTGGTCACTGGTTAGCAGCGCGCGTATGAGGTCCCGGGTTCAATGTTGGAATTTTCCAATTTCGAAATTGGTAAGAGGTAGTGTCATGTTGCAGCTGATCGGGCAGGCTTGATTTGAGAGGTACCTCTTGCTGACGTGATCTAGCGGCGTAGTGACAGATTTGTCAGTGTCCTATTTCCGGCTCATTTGAGGGGCGGAGGAAAGAAGCCCAACACATCTGTTTACCAATAACTTGGTTGTTTGTAAACGTCAATGTTCACTAAATGACTCCGACTGCTCGTTTCCTCCCTTATAGGTAATAAAAAAGACGTTGTATGTCCAAGTTTGGAAATGTCCTGGTAATTCTCCAATTTGTAAATAACAGTCTAGAATCAGTAAGCTAGAAGTACTAGGTACACTACAGTATTCCGAAAAGTTTGACGATGAAGTTAACATGCTACAGTTATGCGAGTTATGCCTGCATTGGAGAGATATAGTCTGCCTCCAGACATCTCTCCAGGCTTGATGGGTTGCCGTGATCGTAATCTGATCATAATAGTAAAGGAAAATGTGCACTTGCTGCTACTCCCACGCACACAAGAAGTCCTGCGTAGTTTCCTAGACTCTATAGAGATACCCACACACCCGTAAACCGGGCAGAAACAATGTTATTGACCCACACATGGATTTCCTCGTGGTCCAGTGATAAAATTCAGCCAGAAATCGAGAGGGTTTGAATCCCAGGTCGGTCTAAAAAGTGTGATCGGGGTTTTGAATTTCCAATAACAGCGCGGGGTAAGGAAGTTGGCGGAGCTCTTTTTTAACGGGCTTTGGCCCACCACACGTTACCACCGCTGCTACTCCTGTGTCGCCAGGATCGACAGCGGCAACCACATTTGACCCTTTAATATGATCGCAGGGAGCCCGAGGGAAAAGCTAAATCTGTCTTGGGAGCCGCAACGAATTTAATCAGAAGAAAGTAGCAGGAGTGGGAAGTAAACGTGGTGGAGCTCCCTACACCCGTACAGGAGAGCTCGTTAGGCCGCCGGTCCTGCGTTTGCTTGCTCTCCGGACGTGTCGGACTACGATCCCCCCAAGCCCAAGGGTATGAGGAAATACAGAGCACTAATAGTTTGGCCAAGTTTCCACTATGTTCTTCACAGTAACAGTTGGCAAGTCTCTATAGTCAGTCATAATTCGGTCAGCCACGATATAAGGCTTAGTCCGAAGTCATGATGTCCTTAATGGATAACAGTCCGGAGGCAAGAAGTTGTCGTGACATCCTCGTGTAGGAGAACACGTCAAGTCTGCTGTCCCTCTGATCGGACTGCCGTCCTGCCGAGGGATAGAGAATGAGGGAATAGAGAGAGTACTTGCACAAGTTTCGCTGCACTTTATACAATTCGTCCTACACGGTTAACAAGTCCCTACAGACTCGGCCCGCCGAAGTTTTACTTGTGGCCCATGGATCTATTGTAAAAGTTATAAATATCAAAATGATATTGGGCTTCTAGGGTTATTACTTGTGGTCCTTGCTTGTCAAAAAGTTGTCGACCGCTGGTTTAAAGAGATATAGCCTTTATTCGATCAGAAAGTACAGCTAAGTCTGAAGTGATGATGACATCCTTGGTGTTACAATCAGCGCATGCGCAGAGATAAGCTCGTTGTCATGCAGCGGATGTCGCTCATTGTCGTGCGATGGCCGCCGCAGTTGCGTCGTTGCGATGGACGGCAGATAGCCGCGTTCGCGATCAATTGTCTAGCGGATTTGTACCTCGCGCGCACGCAGGAGTAAAACATCAAGCTAGCAGAGACGTCTGGGTGAATACTAAATAAATCTTGTAATCTATTTTAATTTGTAAAGGTCACTAGCTGCGCTCCGCGGATTCACCCGCGTAAGTTTCGATCCTTTGGTAATATAGAGATGAAAAATAGATGTTGGCCGATTCTCAGACCTACCCGATAGGCGCACAAAACATCATGAGAATCGGTCGAGCCGTTTCGGAGGAGTATCTAACATTGTGACACGAGAATTTTATATACGTACTATCTGTGCCCCGCAGTTTCACCCGCATTTAATTTTTAAGAAATCCGTATAAAATTCAACACCCCATTTCACCCCCTTAGGGGTTGAATTTCTAAAAATCCATTCTTAGCCGATGCCCACGTCATAACATCTACCTGCATGCTAAATTTCATCCCGATACGTCCAGTGGTTTGGCTTGTGTGTTGATAGATGACTATGTCAGTCATCTTTGAGTTTCATATATAGAGATAAAAGATACATAAAACGGTAGGTCTAGGTATGCGTAGCTACCTAGGATTCTACTACCTAGCTGGTGTTGACTATGTAATTCCATAGGGCACATTATTGACAACATAAACTTCAAACGGTACCTATTTGGTTCTAAAAACGACTACCAACAGAGTACATGAAAAAAAAGAGACCACCCAAGACCTGACTACTTCCCGATCCCGTATATTTTATACTAGCTGTGCCCCGCGGTTTCAACCACGAAATCCATATAAACTTCAACACCGTATTTCACCCCCTTAGGGGTTGAATTTCTAAAAATCCTGTCTTAGCGGATGCCTACGTCGTAACATCTACCTAGATGCCAAATTTCAACTTGATCCGTCCAGTGGTTTGGGCTGTGCGTTGATAGATGGCTATGTCACGTTTGAGTTTTATACTTATATAAGTATATAGATTTACAATGCCAAACAGCATACGACCTGACCTGGTAATAATTATGCAAATGAGCGACGATTGTAACATTCAAATCTATGAGCAGTTTGCCTAAACAGACCAGCGTTAATGGCTAGCGTCAGCAACAGGACAAAAAGAAAGACTAGTTTAGTAGGTAGTAAGTAAGGTTGGAATGTATATTTATATTCATATATCACAAATGAACTAGTCTTTCTTTCTTTCCTCAAGAGTTATTGAGATGTAAGTTGTAACCTGCGGATGTCAGGAAGTGTCGCGGTGTAAGCTGTCGATCCTGATTGCTTTCCCGTTGTGTCGGTCTGCCGTCCCATCGGAGTAGGAGACGGAATAAATAGAGAGCCCGCTTGTTACACACACTCACACTTAGGTACCTATGCAGGTAAGTGCCACGCATGTGATGCGAAGTTGGCTAGTCCGTACGATGCCGTAAAATCAGAAATTCGACGTGCGTCGTGCGTGCGTGGAAATCACAGGTAGATCGTGATATAAAGTTATTTTCTCTGTGTATCTCGTACCTTTCTTGCCTTATCTATTCTGGTTGCATATAGTAAGGATCATTAATAGAACCCTCTGCCAAGTGATCGACGTCGGATGAAGGCTGACAAATGTCAAAGCTCTGCGTGTTAGTTCATGTCTTCCTACTAAAATTATAAATCAGAGGAAAGATCGGAATCTTTCAAGAAGAAACTACTCTATGGATAGATGAAACTTGCACTTATATATCTAGACTACAATTTGGAATAATAAAAAAAAAACCTTGATTTTAAATAACATTAATGGTTCCATTAATTTTACAGGTACGAAACTAAACACCATCTTAAATAAATTTCGATAGCATCTCATGTTCTTATTAAAGTCCTAAATACTTGTAACTTGACTAGCAAAAGACTACAAATTTTGGCCTCACAGGATCCGATTTGGTGTAATTAATAAGAAGCATTGTGATAGTTCGAGCTAAGTGTCAGATACCTACTTGATACTTTAATATCACAAAATCAGCGCTGAGTTATGCCAGCAAATGCCAAGCTTGAGACCGATTTTCAGACAAATTGTAATTACTTTACGGGTTTTAACACGGTAAAAATTAAAGGCCAAAATATATACCTTTGCCCGACGTTTCGACTGGGTTACACCAGCCGTGGTCCCGAAACGTCGGGCAAAGGTATATATTTTGGCCTTTAATTTTTACCGTGTTAAAACCCGTAAAGTAATTACAATATGCGTAATAAACACGAAAGTCTCAAACGATTTTCAGACATTTCAAAAAGTTACTTTGTTAAATTGTTTGTTTTTAATTTCAATTGTGCAAATAAATACATTCTTTCTTTCTTTCTAACCTTTAAATCCGGTCTTCATTGCGAAACTCGCTATGCAGTTTCCCAACTCCGTTTCGACGTAGTTATATATCATAATTTAATCGATCTAGATCCACAATTACGCCACTACATTAAGTCCGCCGTAGTATTTTATATGAGTTTTAATTGATTGCATAAATGACGTTACGCAAGATGAAACGAATGCAAGATGAAAGATATTTCAAACTGGATTGCAATCTACTCGTGTATTAATATAAAGCTGAAGAGTTTGTTTGTTTGGTTGAATGAAATCTCGTGGACCACTGGACCGAATCCAATAAATCTTGCCATGGTAGACGGTCCCTTTATCAAGGAGGGCTAAAACCACCATCACGCTACTAAACTACTAGATCAACAAGTTATGGTTTTAAGGTGCCCTGTTATAAAGCAAAATATATATATTACGTAGCAATCTGTGCTCCTAATACTCAAAATCAGGGGCCACAATAGAATTTGCAACGTTAGCCTCATCTGGCAATACTTACCGTCTCTCGCGCACGTCCCTTCAAGAACGTATTTGTTGAAGGAAACTCCCGGCGCGTGTTAAGGCCCACGCCACATTCGGGGCCGCAGCGGCAAACTATTATTTACGACGTTAAAGCCACCGTCGTAGAGACGCAGACAATTAAGTTGCGAAACGGGTTTGCTATCAACGCATTAATCTTAATAGCTGTATCGAAATACGTTGAGTATGTTAAGCAGACGAATTGGGAAACACGCGCGCGAGCGGTTGGCCAATAAATCACTACTTAAATGTTAGCTCACGCTTGCGACACGTTTTGAAAGTCCTCGAAAGACTAGACTTGATATTTGAAATCTAGATTTCTTTTATTCGTTTTGAGAACTTAAGCTATATTAGTATGAAAGTTTTTATGAATTTATATTATAGGTAAATGTAATAAGTAGAGAAAGGAAATCCCGGGACGTCGATATAGACCACATTGAGAAATAACGAAGAAATTTTATCGTGAAATATAATAGCTAACCTTAGGATTGTATGCAGACAAACCCACGGGTTGCAGTTAAGTAATCATCATCATCAGTTTAGTTGCTGCATGCACAGTCTGTTTCGTGCGGTTATTACCGAACGGCTCCAGGGTGCCTCTGGGCGCAATGGCATATATGCCCTTTGTTCTGGCCTATATTTGATTGCCTATTAAAGGTACCGTAAATAAATTTACTCGGGGGTGTATCTATGCTACGAAGTGCCTACCCATGGGGGCGGCGTCCAAAAACGAGTATGCAGTCAAGTTTCATGGTGTTTGTCTGATTTCGGTGACACTGCAGTGCAAGGAAAGAAGGCAACGTGTTTAATCACACAGATGTGTTCGAACGTCGAAAACTATCCAAGGTCTCCGACTGCTCGTATTTCCCTCTGTGTTATAAAATGAAAACGCATTAATGACGTTTTGTGCTTATTTGGATAAATACTTGTTTTGGTCAAGCTATATAAGCTAATGGCCCGATAACAAAATGAAATATCTCCTGTCAATACGTACGAGGTGTGGACACAAGTGTAGCTGGTTACCACGCCCGTGCTAATTGTCCGGAGCGGCGTGTAGCCGAGCAAACACGGCGCACCGGCGCGTAGGAGGGGCGCCCGATATGGACACAACCGCATTCTAAACTGTCTATCAACAAACATATTCTGTGAAAGTATTTGGTTTTTATAGCATAAGAGGTCAAACGAGCAGGTGGAACCATTTTCATGACTTCCAGCGCCCGTAGACGTCCGCATAGAGATTATACAGATGCTTTGTCTTCAGTCCTCTTCCCACCTCCATGGGCCACCGGCTACTGCCGTGGTGCTTAAGAAAGACAGAGTTAATGTGAATTGCCTTTCACCCTCTCTCTCTCCTCCAAAAAAGATCATCTGCTGTCAATAATTGAAGATATGCTATGCTACACCTCTCGCCGCTGTCATTTGAGGAAGAGGTACTTACCTGGTCTTCCAGCCAAACTCAGCTATATAGCACCAATAGTAACCTCTAACCGGAATAGAAACGTGGTATTAAGAATGTATTTGAACTGACATTGTAAGAAATAGTTATACCTACTTAGCCTACCTCTCCAATTTGGTGAACACTGCCTAATGTTGTACTAGTATTTGGCAAAAGGCAAGTAGTGCTGCATTGATGGTGTTTTTGGCAAACTCTACCGGGGAAGTAGGTACTTCTCGCTTACATGATACAGTATGCCATGGTCTTCGCTAGCGACATACTACATTTTGGTAAGAGGTAGTGCCACACTGCGTGCTTGCATGCAGTCGTATTGAGCCGGCACGACCGGGGAGGTACCTCTCGCTTACACGAGACTGGCGTAAAGTGACGGCTGTGCTGTCGCGTTTCGTGCGGTGTGTAAGTAGCCGGTGGCCCATGGAGGTGGGAGGAGAAAGCAGGGCAGCGCATCTGTATAGCCTCTATGCGGATGTTTGTGGGCGTCGGTAGTCATGAAAATTGCTCCGCCTGCTCGTTTGCCCTCCTATATCATAAAAAAAAACTCACGGGAGCATTTCGTGTGGTTTATGAAATTTCGGTGGCCTGTATGTGTACGGATGTTTATAAGCGTCGGTAGTTATCCAAGGGCTCAGACTGTTCGTTTACCTCCTTATAATAAACCTAAAATACTATGGAACGTAGATACAGTAGAAAGTTAGAACTCTACATATTACCTAAGTGTTTAAAATACCAAATCCATAATCACTTTGACTTTTCTACTAACTACTAACTAACTAACCGAATTTTTAACCTATAAAATTCTCACCATTTGAAAACAACTTAAATATTTTCTTACTGTCCTTATACCTTATCATGCTTACAACTTTACATATACCTACCCAATACCATACTAATAGCATCTTGTAGTCTGTCTTTAGTATCTCAGATATCCAGAATCTTAACACGATATCTATTTACGGTTATAATAGGTATACCATCACAAAAAAGTACCTAAAGCTATACCTATAGATATTTAAAGAGAAGAGACAATTAAAAGACAATTCACATAATATTATAATGTAAATTGTAACTAAACAATAAATATGCTGTTACCGGACAGTTCTTTTCTAAACAGAAACACAAGAGTATATACAACACATACATCGAAGGGAGTACTCAAAATAAGAGAAACATCAGCTCTAAAAATACTCTCAAGTCTAACCGCACTCCAAGCTATTGCCGCCGCGCGTCGCAGCGTACCCTTGTGTGCGTACAACGCGCTCGTAACCACGTACGCCCGGCTGCGTGTGCGTACCGCTTTGTATAGTAATGTTATTGGGAGCCGCTGAAGGGACGCCATAGACGCGGTAGACGTGGGAACGTTATTTATGGTTAATCTCCCCGTCAATGGAACTGTCACTTGGACGGCTCCATCGGAGTTAAATTGTGCGTCGCGGCTTTGTCCGAGATAAACAAATATTGTTGATGGAGTTGTTTTTGTGGTATGATTTGACAAACATACAGACGCAGCTAATATGTCTTTATTACGTAACCAGTTAAGCTAGAAATCACTTTTTAGTATCTAAAGCTGTATTCGGGGTTTTCTCAGATAGGCACGCAAAGGGAGGTGTCTCCCCCAAACAGCAAACCTAGGCGAATCGCTATATTTGATGCAGATAAGTTACCCATCTTTCCTTCCTCCAATAGGTTAAGGTAAACTTACAGCCCCGGACCCCATAAGACTCAAGGACCTTAAGATCATTTTTGTATCCATAACCCACCTCCCAACATCAAGATCACCAAACACTGAACCCGCCAGAGCTCAATCCGGCGCTGTCCGCCATTATGTACCTACAACAAGAAAAACTTGAGCCATCGACTTTATTTTATTATTCTCGGTAAATCCTGGTGATAAATTGTACAAATATTTTTGTCAAATTTACGTTAAATATCACTCCGATTACTCATCGTCGGAAATACGAAACGGATTTTTGGAACAAACGCGGACAAAGGACAAAGTAATTAATTGAATGTTTGTCCTTCGTAGGTACATACCTACACTTAAGAATCATTATATAAATTAGAAAAAAGACGAAGAATTGGTTGATTAAAATGTGACTGTCCTTATAAATATGTACTGTTGATATTTAATGTACCTTTTACCTTTGTGTTACCTTTATCTATGTTACCTTTTGTAGAATTTACCTATGTTACCTTCCGTAATAATAATATATCTCCCGAGCCGGATTACGGCGGTCTATAGAGACTGCCAACTGCGTGGAACATCATGTTACACAAATGTAGGAATCCTAACAAGCGTTCTCTCTTCCGTCATTCTCCTATTCCTATGGGACCGATCGGAGAGGTCTTATGTAGGAGCGACGGCTTAACATGTACTTACTCCGAGGCACGGGGTTTGCACAACCAACTTCATAACTTCGGGCTGTTATTACAAATTGAAATATCCAATTAGCAGAGTTTTCTCCGACCCGGGAGCGCATTCCAGAATTTCATAATTGTGGACGTCATCACTCAAATACGGTGAAGCGATGTAAGCAATCGTGAGTTCCACCCAGACGTGGAGAAGTTGTAGGGACATGAGAAAAGAAAGAAAACATTTATGTGTTTGTGACAAACATACTAACACCAATTCTTTGTTAGACGCGGGCAGGTCGTCAGACCTAGAAGCTGGAGAGTCAGTTTGTCCGGAAGGTCTAAATGACCGGACACCTCAAATTATTAAGGACTAGCTTCCGCCCGCGGCTACGCCCGCGTGGACTTCAAAAATCCCTATAAATTTTAACTTATTATATTATTCTGATATGAAAGCGATATTACCGTAAAGTTTCATTAAAATCCGTTCAATAGTTTTTATGTGAAAGAGTAACAAACATTCTTACAAACTTTCGCCTTTATAATATTATTAAGGATTATATTTTAGCATAATCAAATATCCTTGTTTTATTGTAAAACCAGATTTAGGTAACAATGCGACGCACTCGCTCACGAATCCTGCTTCTTGCACACAACTTGTCTCTCCTTCCATTGGACCACCGAAAACTGCCAGAGTAGGTACATAAAACGCAACAGTCCTGCTGTCACTTCTGTGTTTTTATGTGAGCAAGAAGTGCCGCCATCGTCGTGCCCGTCCGATTAAGCTGCAATGCAGCAAACCAAATGCACGCAAAGCTAATTTAAATTTACAATCAAATTATATACCTACATTTGGATTAGATGCAGTATTGAAAAAAGCATTTTCAAATGCCATTTTATTAAGTAAAAATGTATTGCTAACTAGGTTTTTTTATTAGATAGAATGATTCAAGAGGAGGATTTACATGTAAGTACCTACATCGAATTTAACGCGTGCGAAGCCGTGGGCAAAAGCTAGTTACCTATATGTTAGTGCAAGAGTAGTTCAAATCGGTCCTGTAATTTTGAAGCCTATTCCATACAAACAAACAAAAAATTATAATCACATTTCCAAGCTAATGTATGGTTCTCTAGGGATAGATTTTAAGTGTGTGAAATACTTCACGAGACAAAAGAGCGATTGGAGTCTTCTGATCCTTTCCTTCCCGGTTTTGCCGAAGAATCATTTCAGCTACAAGATACCTTGGAACCTGTTAATTATATTATTTATTGTTCATTAGCAAATTAGTGCAAGAAAACATTATTCGACACAAAATTTTGTAGACCAAAAAATATTGATCCTTTTACTTACTACTAGAAGTTCATACTTAATATGTGTTGCGACCAACGACGGAGCCCTTATTTAATCTAGCAAACCTGATATAGGTACCTAAATACCTGCTGGGGTTGAGGTTGAAGGTCTAGGGCACGTGCGGTCTTGGACGGCGCCGGAGGAATGACGACCTGGTGATCGCGGGAGAGGCTGGATGCGAGCAAAACGTGACGTTTTCTGGAGAGACATATTACCATCAGATGACCTTCTATGATTGCTACAGCTGGCAATTGTGGCACAATCTTCAGCGCGCCTTGTCAAAGATAGTAGAGGTCTTGTATTAATCGAGGTCTAAAAACAGAAAAAACAAGCGAGCGTCGAAAGCCTGGTACCGCAGTTCTGGGAAGCGCGCGGCGTGCGTGCGCACTTGGTTAACGAGCGCCAGGAATCCTGTCGGCCTCGCGCGGCGCACGCGGTAGTGCTCCGCCCCACCACGTGTCACAGGCAGGTTATGTTAGTTTAAGAGAAATCAATAAAAGAATTTAGGTAAAGTGCGTTTTGTGTCTGTTGATTTTTGCGTCGGCTTACTACAAGAGCTCATTAACTAAGGTACCCTCTATGTGTGCCCCAAATTTCATGAAAATCAGTTCAGCAGTTTTTGCGTGAAGAAGTGACAAACAAACAAAACATACACACATTCGCGTTTATAATATTAATAGGATTAATGAAAAATTTGTAAAAAAATGGATTCCTTAAAATGTCGTAGATGTGAATTAATGAGTTCTTGCAGTAATATTATAAGGAGGCAAAAGAACAATCGGAGCCTTTCGTCGACTACCGTCGGCCAGAGATAGGCATCCACAAACTTATTGCGCAGACATGCTGCCCTCCTTCTCCACAATATAGGTGCCACGTTGAGGCGGTATCCTAACAGCAACTATCTATATTCATACCAGTCCTACCAACCTACCTATTATATTATATTATCCATCTGTTCCTCGTGAGTGCGAGTGGGCTACTCGAATAAGCCAGGAATAATTTGTAATTAAATGGTGAATTTTCACAGAAACATCAATGATAATAGATATAGTCAATCCATTATACCTTGTTATAATACATCATAGATATGAACAGTTATCTATTACGTAGTTATAGACAATACGCAATAGGTAGGCATTACGTATAGTATGTTACGTAGATACCTATTATACACCGTATGTAGTACGTAGGTGCTGCTGGGTACAGGTTGTAAAAGAATAAACCTCAAGAATGTATCTACATAAATAAAATAATATAAAATAAAAATAGCCTTTATTTCTACTTAACTTTACATGACGATACTTAACTTAACAATGACAATGAAATAACTAATTATTGTGTTTAGTAGTCGCCTCTGCGGCGTAGGCCTCTCCCAAACCTTTCCATGTCTCTCTATCCCGAGCTTCTCGCATCCAAAGAGACCGACATTTTTTGTGGAAAAAGCTATCTGATAAAATTTGTAACGATGCCATAAGAAGGAAAACTAAACTTACAGGCGCTAGGTTAAGACTAAGATTACTCAAATGGAACTGGGCAGGACATATTTGTAGGATGGTAGAAAAAAAATAATAGATGGACCTACATACTTACATAAAGTATTAAGTGGTGTAATGCCCTAACAGCTGCGTCAAGGTTGTAGTAGGTATTAGTAGGAATGATAGATGCCACTGAATTTTCGATGCTTAAGCATTAACGGTCGAAAAGTATCGAAACTTACTCGTGTTCGTAACGGTCAAAGATACCTAAGATATCAGTCGTTTATGACCGAACCCACTCAATTTTAATTTAATTTCAATGTACCGATAACGGAAAGTAGATATTTGTTACCTAGTAGTTGAAAAGTATGTAGTCATACTCACATATGTATTCGTATCATTTCATTCCTAGGTATATTTCCAAGCAGGAAAAACTTTCAAGTACATATTTAAATAATTAATTGTCATTAACAGCTTCGCGTTTGACCACCTATTGAACAATGAACTGAATTAAGACGATGGATTGCGCTTGCGGCTCGCCTTGCGGAAGACCAAACAGTTGTAGACATCGGGAAACACATAGACCTACTATGATCCAATAAAGAATAACGCATTTAACCCAAGACGAGTTTGAATTTTGTTCAGCTATACGACATATTTTAAACTTTACGAGATTATTTACTTAATTCTGCTCTCCATCTTATCAAGACCGGGGATCGGAGGTTTGAATCACAAAAAATGTAACGGTTTATTTTTATACATGGCCATGGATGCCTAATATGCGACGGTTGCGAAATAAAAATATATTATAAAGAGCTAAAGTTTCAACTTAGTTTACGTCAACACGTATCATGAAGATTCTATCACTAAGAGTAATCTTCACCATTCAGGAGTAAAATAGGCTGAACTTCATCATTAGCTGAGCCACGTGGTTACGTAAAATCCCAAAGGAAACATTAATTTTCCGGATTTACGCCCAACTCACGACTCAGCTAGTACAACGAACATAGACCAAAGTAAGAAAGTGGACAAGTAAGAGACCCCTCAACGGACCGCGGTGCTCTAATACATATACTTACCTAACAATAGCTAACCGCAGCCGTTTAATCCAGACCGTCGGTGGCGCAGCACCTCTAATTGTCGGCCACATGCCCGCCATATGCCGGCGCCGACGCGCGCCAGCAACCGCCAAATAATAGAGCATTGTTGTGAAGAAAGTCGCGTGGTAAATTAGTGTTGCACGCCATCGCGAATGTGAGAGCGATAGCCATATAACATGGTAACTACTTTTGCCTTATCAGTGGCAACTTGTAACTTGTATCTATATTTATATATATGTATATAAAACTCAAACGTGACATAGCCAGCTATCAACGTACAGCCCAAACCACTGGACGGATCAAGCTGAAATTTGGCATGCAGTTAGATGTTATGACGTAGGCATCCGCTAAGGATTTTTAGAAATTCAACCCCTAAGGGGGTGAAATAGGGTGTTGAAGTTTATATGGACTTCTTAGAAATTAAACGCGGGTGAAACCGCGGGGCACAGCTAGTCTCTAATAAACTGGTACGAGTATAGGCCGTTACAATTTTTGTGATTCAAACCTCGATCCCCGAGTAAGTGATAGTGTAGAAAGTAAATAGTCAAGTTAAATTTAAACTATATTGTTGACAGAGTAAAATTCTAACTCTCTTAGATACAACACAGAATTCTTAATAGGTTTCCCGATATCTAAAGCTTTTCGTATTCATACACAAAGTAATCTGGCATCTCTAAAGAACAATAAAAATAGAGTAAAATGGGGTCAATATAAATATTACAAGTGAGGAAGATTTGGAAAATAATTAGGCAAGGTAGCTGATTTATAAATGTTTATAAAGAGGCAAAAGGTTATGTTGAATAGCAACGCCCATAATTATCCGCACAGTCACACACGCAGTCGGTACCTTTTGGTGGCTACCGACACTATTGACATTCGCCGAAGCTTCGGCCCGAAGCCCTCCTTTATCCCACTCCAATAGGACACAAACCCCCAGCTAGAGAGACCCTTTAGTGGTGTAAAATAAAAACTGTCAGCGCCAAAGATCCGCAAACAAAATTATGATACGGGGTCCCAAAGGTGACCTACAAATGTGAGCAAAAGGCGTAGCAGTAATCTACAACTACATAATAGTTAAGTGTTCATATCTATTGGTATATCTAATATTCCATGGTATCCCATGATATCGTGCTGATTCTTTCATATCTGTTGGTACACACATGGTATCCCATGGTAACATGGTGCTAGATGTATTTTTTGACGTTTAAAAAGTTATTTTTATAATTCTATTTTGAATAAAAACATTTCCATTCCATTTCATTTATCACGCTGATTCCTACCGTGATGATTGGACCGACGACAATGAGGACGATGTTGATGTATCCCTCACCACAGCCCGGTGACGACATGATGTTGATCTCTGACGTGGGTACTGCTGCAACGTCGGCTGCCAGTTGCCGGCGAGCGGCGTATCGCAACCTCTTTCATAACAATATCTAATTGCGACAGCTCATTGTCGGCGGCGGCCTCGCCGGCGTCACCAGTTGCCACATCACTTGCCGACTGCACGTTGCGGACGTTGTGCCCGATTTTGGCTCTGATAGTGTGGTGAGGACATAAAAATAATTGTGGAGAAGTTGGAGTTTACTCCACAAATATTATTATGAAGTATATGAATGAAATAATTCGAGAGACGTAAGCGACGTTAAGCATTAGGACTCTGTAAAGCATAGAGAGAGACGTAAAGCCTTACACTGGTACAATAGATTTCTTATAACAATGCTCATATTTTTTCATACCGTTTTCAAATGGTTTCATTACGAGTTCAAATACCGATAGTATACGTAGAGTCGATCTAGAGTCGTAGACTGTTTGAGTCTGGTAGCTTCGCGATAATCTTTTGTCTCTGACAGGGAAGCGTATGAGGTTTTTTTTTTAACGGGCTTTTGTCCCACCACTCGTTCCCACCGCTGCTACTCCTGTGT
>LUGF01016106.1:73589-92296 GCA_001625245.1 Calycopis cecrops | reverse complement strand
TCAACCAATGTTCCGCGGCACTTTTGTGTGCCGCCAAATTTCAAAAGTGTGTGCCGCCAAATTTTGCAAATATACCTATATTAATGTTAATATTATTACATTATATGATTTAAAGAAAAATATTTAAAAGTTATTATTGTAGTATTTCGTATATTTAAAATTTTTGTCATAAACTATTTATACAGTGTGTTGTAGTAAGTAAATAATTTTTATCTTTTTATTTGTGTGCCGCCAAATTTTGAAATCGTTAAATATGTGCCGCAACAAAAAAAAGGTTGAGAATCACTGTGGTAGACGTAATTTTTGACGTTTAAAAGATAATTTTTATAATTCTATTTTGAATAAAAACATTTCCATTTCATTTCATTTATCGCGCTGATTCCTACCGTGATGATTGCACTGACGACAATGAGGATGATGTTGGCAGCTCACCACAGCCGGGTGACGACATGATGTTGATCTCTGACGTGGGTACTGCTGCAACGTCGGCTGCCAGTTGCCGGCGAGCGGCGTATCGCAACCTCTTTCATAACAATATCTAATTGCGACAGCTCATTGTCGGCGGCGGCCTCGCCGGCGTCACCAGTTGCCACATCACTTGCCGACTGCACGTTGCGGACGTTGTGCCCGATTTTGGCTCTGATAGTGTGGTGAGGACATAAAAATAATTGTGGAGAAGTTGGAGTTTACTCCACAAATATTATTATGAACTATTCGAATGAAATAAGTCGTGAGACGTAAGCGACGTTAAGCATTACGCTGTAAAGCATAGAGAGAGACATAAAGCATTACACTGGTACAATATATTTCTTATAACACTGCTCATATTTTTTCATACCGTTTTCAAATGGTTTCATTACGAGTTCAAATACCGATATTATACGTAGACTCGATGTAGAGTCGTAGAGTCGTCTGGTGGCTGCGCAATAATCTTTTGTCTCTGACAGGGAAGCGTATGAGGTTTTTTTTTAACGGGATTTGGCCCACCACTCGTTCCCACCGCTGCTACTCCTGTGTCGCCAGGATCGACAGCGGCAACCACACTTGACCCTTTGATATGATCGTAGGGAGCCCGAGGGAAAAGTTAAATCTGTCTTGGGACCCGCAACGAATTTAATCAGAAGAAAGTAGGAGGAGTAGGAAGTAATTCCAATTTCCCTCCCTAATAAAGCGGGAGACAGTACAAGAATGCAATGACTTAAATAAGCCAAGAAGTAGAGAGAGCAGCCAGGTGAATCCCGGCTACTATGCACCACGGAAATATAAATAAATGAATTGATATGGAAACTTTGTTGTTATCAGGGGTATTATTAAGATCGAGTTATATTTATTTGCTGCCAGTAATATTTATGACAAAATTGTTTGAACGCTCGAAAGTTCCCTAAATTGACTACACCGGTAACACTACGGATGTTATCTAGCATTACATTAGCTTGCCAAAGACTACACTCCCATAGAATGTGATGTGCGGTTTGTTCATGTTCGTCGCCTTCTTTTATTATGCCTATGAGGTATTACCTAATGGTATATCAACACAGATACTGCGGTTGACACTCGCTGTTACGTAACAACTGGCAGTACACGCTACACGTGTTAAGATGGCTTCTCACTGCGCGTGTTAGCCCGCGCCGCGCCGCGCCGCGCCCGCACGCGCCCCGCGCAGTGTGAAGAGCTAGGCGCGGCGCGGCGCGGGCTGGCGCGGCGCGGCGCGACCTATCCGCTGAAAGTCGGTAACCTCAAAGGCGCGGCGCTGGCTCGCGAGTGTAGGCGATCGATACATGTATACATATATACACACATTCATCCACAAACCAACGGTACGCGCCGCGCCGAGTCATTTTCCGTTGGGTGGCGCGGTGTGTCGCGTAGCGCGTCCTTGCGCGTGGAGCGGCGCGGCGCGTAGTAACACGCGCAGTGAGAAGCCAGCTTAACATAGTTTATAGTGTATCCAGTAGGAATCTGAGGGGTGTAGTGTATAACTAATTAGTAGAGCAATGACATGGATTTTATGTGAACTCCTCAGTCTTAACACACACAGCGATCGCGCAAATCGCGGCTTCAACTTATCGACTACAAATAAGATTTTCAGTAATATCTTCACATCTTCTTCACATGGTAATAATGATAATATAAGTAGGTACTATAATATCGCCTTAGGCTTCCCCCCCGGCCGGCGTAGCTCTACCTCAAGGCAATATCCTTAGTCTATCACTACTCTATCTACGATTCAATTCCCATCTGGGTTACCAATGATACTAAATGGAAAGACTTGGTTAAATATAGTATTAATGTATTTAGTTATATATTTTGCACCCTTCACTAATACATTGTGATCAATATAGAATAAGACCCTGGCTACGTGGCTGTAATATATTGTTCGCTATCGAGAGCACGTCTCGAATTGAAAAAAAAATCCATTGTCAAAAGAGACAATCTCCGAATTGTTCTTTTTTCCTTTGAAAGTTTAAAATTTAAATTGATATAGTTTTTATTAAAACTATATCAATTTTAGAGGTTTCATTCATTCAGGCCATGAAGTTTCCACTCCTATGCTTACAGTACTTACAAAAAAGAAAATTATGCTTAGCAGTCAAATCGGGTCAGCGCGCCGTGGCGACGTCAGCTCTTTTCTTTCTCATTACGTATTATAATAATTAGTGCTTAACAATAATAATAAAAATCTAGCAGCAGAATTTTAGATACGCGTCGGCTGCTATTCCTAGATACCTAGTACCTACTACTACTGCTCAGCACATTATTATAGTGCACAAGTGTTTGTGCAAGATATACGACGTCTTGTTCACTCTCTATTCCCTCAGTTCCCTTCTCCGATGGGACGGCGCTGCAACACGGCCAGAGAGAAACAGAAGCAAAAATAGGATCGACGGATAAATTTCTCAACCAAAAGAACTATAAAACAAAAGTCATTATGTACTTATTCTGTATTATATTCATTCTTCTTTTCTGCTGTTTCATGAATTCGACGTAAGCTGTATTGCACAGCATGTGCGCGGCGACGTTACACCCAGGTTTTATGTAAATATTGGTGTTGTGTTCTGTTAGCTGAATAGCTTCTCTATAGAACAGAGTGAAAGAAGCATTTGGGACATTGCTTAAGACCACATTTTTGAGATAGACCTCACATATTGGTTTGAATTTTGTACTCCAATATGTATAGGATCACACGTATGTCAGAAAGGGCATGCAAGCAGCAGTAACATGTGGTTGCGAAAAATATGTGGCGCAACACCGAGCGCGTACGTAATGTTGAAGTTAGCGAGAGGTAGCGTCTGAACGATGGTATCGTCTGAATATGGTTTGGACGTGTTGAAAGAATGACAGGCGAAAGGCGAACAAAACGAATACACAATGAGAATTTAAGAAATGACTGTCGTACCTACCCTGATCTTATAGATCTGATGTCGTCCGAAGGTCTTTCGGAGTCTTCTGTACCGGAAAAAATAAAAAAAGAGAGAAAGAGAATTGTATGAAGAGAGTTATGAATGCATATTCTGAAAGAAATCAGACAAGTATGTGAGACTACTGACAATTGGTTTACTCTGCCTATCCCTCTAGGCATCTGGCGAGTCAAAATATACACGTCATATACTTAGTCTGGCCAAAATTACTGTTACAATTAAATATAAAACATTTGAATTTGGAATCTGTCATTTTTATACAATTGTTCATTTGTTTTCTCATTTTAGCGTCAATATAATGTACAATATTTTGCGATATTAAAATGGAGTGGGGTGATAAAGAGAACAGAATCACTGTGATTGCATTACACAAAGTAGGTATGGAGCCAAATGCACTTTTTAAAACTCTCCATACACTTGGTATTAGTCAAATGTTTGTGTACCGGGCTATTAATAGGTATAATGAAACTTCCTCTGTTTGTGTCAGAGAAAGATCTGTCCGTCCTCATAGTGTTCGTACGCAAAAGGTGGTTAAAGCAGTAAGGGAAAGAATTAGATGAAATCCTGTCGTAAAGCGAAAGATTTCGCGGGAAATAAAGATAGCACCTAGAACCATGTCACGTATTTTATAAGATGACCTAGGACTTGAAGCCTATAAGAGATGTACTGGTTATTTCTTAACTGATAAATTAAAGATGAACAGGGTAGTAAAATCTTAACAACTACTGAAGCGGTACAAAAAGAGAGGTCACAGAAAAATTTTGTTTACAAATGAGATTTTTTTTGCAATTGAGCAACATTTGCTCAAACATAATGACTGTATTTATGCTCAAAGCTCTAAGGAAACTTACCAATTAGTCGACAGAGTGCAACGTAGGCATTATCCGACTTCAGTGATGATTTGATGGAATGTTAGCTTTGAAGGAGTGACTGACCCATATTTTTGTGAAAAAGCTATCCAAACATCGGCACAAGTGTATTAAGATACCATACTTGAGAAGGTGGTTAAGCCACTTAATAACACCACGTTCAATAACCAAGTATGGTCCTTCCAGCAAGACTCGGCACCGGGTCCATAAAGCTCGATCCACACAGGCTAGGCTGGAAGCGAACGTCTCGGACTTCATTAGAGCTGAAGACTGGCCGTCGTATAGTCCCGATCTTGATCCGTTCGATTATGATTTATGGTCAGCTTTAGAGAGTATAGCTGGCTCTAAATGCCACGATAATTTGGAGTCGATCGATCGAACAATCCATACTACATACAATAAATTAACAGTGAAGAATATCCCCAAGGAAAGAGAGTGCTTCTCTTGATAATTGGCCGCATTTTAAAGGACTGTACTGCAGCCAATGGAGTCCACTTCGAATAATCCTTTTATAATTTTAATTGTTTTATATTTGTGTATTAAACTAACACACTGTAAAATGTTATTTGCAATTATTTTTTTTTGTAACAGAACTTATGACTATACTAGGTATGTACGTGAATGTATGTATTAAATGTTATTGTTTTCATAGGTGCGACACAATACTTGTAATTAGTTTGCGCGATGTTTTCTAAGAATGTGGCGTCATTAAAATAGTATACAAACAGCTTACCACAGCCTGAACAGATGAACAATTAATTATGACAAACAAATATTTTGGGATAGTTTAACAGGCGAAAAACAAAAAATACTTTTACAATGGTAGAATACAAATAAGTAATAACGGAGTATTTTACGTACGTAAATAAAAATAATAGAAACTAAGAATACCTACTTACATGTAGATTACATTATAAAAATTATAATCCTGCTCAATTTTCGCTGTCCTAACTAGACAATATTATATTGGTGATGAAATATTTTTGTTGTGTTGTAGTTGTGATTTGCATAGTGCCCAATAATCTAATAAAAGTTGTAATTTGATTTGATTCCGTCCCATTACTTCAATTACTTTAAAAGGAAGATGTGTTAACGAGAGCGGCCCTACACAAACCCTCGGCGTGGAGAGCCATCGAGCGCAGTGGCGGGAGACGGATAATGGCGGCGCGGCCGGCGTTCCAATTCGTGCCGTATTCTAAATTTAAATTTGAATTATTTTTTTCTGCAGTTTCATTTCAGCCAGCATCAACCTATTCATATTAGCTTTGGCTTTTGAATTTTTATTGAAACAGGCTAAGACCTGAGCACATACTGCCAATTCTGTGCTATCAACTTAATATTATATTCCGCAATTAATCAGTCGAGAGGAATCCCTATAGTAAAAATAAATACTTGTCAATTATTTTAAGTTTTTAGTAAAAAGTTGTAAGACAATAATTGAGAAATGAAGAGTTCCTGTTAGTTCACAAGACGGGTCGGGCCCCGGGTCTGCGTGACGTTTCAATGGAGCGGATAATGATGGATGGCGACCCCTTGCGCCGCCATTGTCTTGTCGCTACAGACGAGGCGCAACTCGTAAACTTATCAACATTACACATATAACTTATAACAAGATACACTTTGACGATTGTTCGTCATTAGTCATTACTGTGATTTATTACTTTATTACAAAATTAACATTATGTAAATGTTACATGTGAGCTATACAACTTAACGTTGATAGCTGAAACGTGAGCTGAACTTTTAAGTTCTTAAACTTGTTCACTTTAAACTTTTCTAGAACGTTTAAAGTTGTTTAAAAAGTTTAAGAATGTGTTCAGTTATAGTTAACTGAACAAGAAAGAAACTCGATTAAAGTACAGACTGCATTTTGGAAACTAGTAGCCAAAGAGGAAATAGAATTAATTAAGAAAACACCTTTATCTCCTGATTTAATATTCCTCCTCCACCCATCCTCAATGCTGAGGGTGACCCTTGCCATTTCTTTTGTTTGATTTTTTATTATTAAACATTCATTTATAAGAGACGATTTAATGTAGTAACATATCTTTTTATTAAAATAATGTATTGCTTCGCTTAGGTACAAACATGAACCAAATAAGTAGTCATGTAATCTCTTCCAGAAATTAATCATTATTCTCTATCTTAAAGAAATGTTGTGTACATTAAAATAAAACGAAATAAATAAGACTGTGATTTTGATCTTGCCTTTTTGTAGTTTCCCACTTTACGGTTTTTCTGTACTCGTGTAGTTTCTGGTTAGACTTGCGGAGAGAGAGGTGCTGAACATTTAGACAAATGTTCAGCATCTCTCTCTCCTTGTTTAAAAATTCCCAGTTGCCATCAATAGTCTTTTGGCAGACGTGCCAACTACCAAATATAGGGACTGCCAATAAAGCATTCCTACAAAGAAGGGGGAAAACTAAATACCGAAATTTGAATCGGATTTCCTCAATCACTATAATTTAACTAGATACTCTAACGGGTACAATCGCTGACCATTTAAACAATTAAACTCTTTTATTTTCTGAATCCGGTCCATTCGCGTCAATCTACGAATGCAATATGTACTTCTTTAAGGAGTATAAGGGGCAAACAAGCAGTGGGAGCCCTTTTCATAAACACCGACGGTTATACAGTTGCCACTCCTTCCACTTCCCACTTCCATGAGCCACCGGCTACTTTTAAACCGCACGAAACGCGACAGCACTGTCGCTTGCCGGTATCGAGTAAGCGAGAGGTACCTCCCCGGTCGTGCCGGCCCAATTCGGCTACATGCATGCGTGGCACTACCTCTTACAAAATACAAATATGTAGATGTATATTTGTATAAAAACTTTGTTATTGATCGTAAGGCCGCCACATTTCCCGTCGACCACGAGCGGCATTAGCGACGGTGTGACATTTGCCTTGAAACGAGGTCTCATACACAAAAGAAAAAAAGTGTAGGAAGTGTTTGTATCTGTTGCATACCTACTTCGGTTTGAATTTGGAACGGCGGGTGGGAGGGAGACAATATATTCTTCTACTAAAGAACTTTCTAGATTATCTCTTATTAAAATCAAATGCTTGAATTTGGAACGGCGGGTGGGAGAGAGACAGCTTATTCTTTTGTAGAGTAACGTTTTCGTTACAATGAAATCAAATGTTCTGATCTTAGATTGTACGCAATTGTTACTTTAAATATGTAACACTACATTGTTCATGGATTGTATCATGTGGCTACTATAAAGTAGCTGATGTTTGATAGTTATATGAGCTTCTATATTATTCGAGAAGATAGGTTTTGTTGTAGGTCTCATGCATGTATATTTCGAACAACAAAGATCTTTATTATTAACAAGCTGTTCCCCGCGGTTTCACATTTAATTTCTAAGAAATCTATATAAACTTCAACACCATATTTTACCCCCTTAGGGGTTGAATTTCTAAAAATCCTTTCTTAGCGGATGCCTACGTCGTAATATCTACATGCATGCCAAATTTCGGCCCGATACGTCCTGTGGTTTAGGCTGTGCGTTGATAGATGACTATGTCACCTTTGAGTTTTATTTAAATAGACTTAGATATATTATTATGGAAATAACGAGAGGCTTGCTAGTAAATAATTGAAGAGGAAAGTTTTTTAAGCATTATGCTAAGTTAACTTATAAGATACTAGCTGTGCCCCGCGGTTTCACCCGCGTTTAATTTCTAAGAAATCCATATAAACTTCAACACCCTATTTCACCCCTTTAGGGGTGAATTTCTAAAAATCCTTTCTTAGCGGATGCCTACGTCGTAACATCTACCTGAATGCCAAATTTCAGCTTGATCCTTATAGTGGTTTGGGCTGTGCGTTGATAGATGGCTATGTCACGTTTGAATTTTATATATATAGATAGATAACATGCTAGGTATACCTAAGTAGTTAGAATCACACAGGAAAGTGCCTGTGTGAAGAGTTTATGTAGCTCCTCTTGTGGTA
The DNA here is from genome assembly GCA_001625245.1 of Calycopis cecrops. Taxonomy (NCBI): domain Eukaryota; kingdom Metazoa; phylum Arthropoda; class Insecta; order Lepidoptera; family Lycaenidae; genus Calycopis; species Calycopis cecrops. The sequence continues at coordinate 84,041 of LUGF01016106.1, read as the reverse complement.
CGTACAGCATTTTAAAATAGTTTTAGTTTTCACTTCAATCAACAGTCACTATGACTGGTTTAAACTTAGGTACTTAGGTATTTATCCACCAAGGTAAGAATACTTTTGGTAGTAATTAGAAAAAGTTTTGCAACTTATAAGATGCACCTGAAAGAATTTAGCGGGTATTTTCCCTTTTTCTTCCTTTCCTTTTTGTAACATTTGACCATTTATATTGTAACTAGATACTCCCCGCGGTTTTACCCGCGTAAATTTCGATCCCGTGGAAAATAGAAAATCATCCCATGACATCGCATAGGAACATTTTTTCGATATAAAAACTATCCTATGTGTTAAACCAAGTTACCCTCTAGATGTGTGCCAAATTACATTAAATTTGTTTAGCAGTTTTTGCGCGAAGGAGTAACAAACAAACAAACAAACAAACAAACATAAAAACTTTCGCATTTATAATATTAGTAGGATTAAATTATTGTTAACATCTAAATGGAAAAATCATGTGCCGACGGCAGTAATTCTACTGCCGTCGGTACTTAGGCTTTACATGCCTTTAATTACCTAAAAATATTTTCATCCCCAATTCACGACTATTATCCAGTTCATCGAATTTGCCAAAATGAAACCGGTTTATGTGCAATGGAACATTTGCCATCTCTCGCCATGAGAGTTATTAGGCTGTCGGCATCTGCGGCGTGCGGCGCTCGATGTAATCGGCCCGTGTAAAAAAACGCTCGGCTAGTAGCACTGCCTTTATTGGATTATGGAGAGTACGTGGACACTTATGTTCGCCTGGTACGAGGCACTAGTATGATAGTATATGTCAATTAGTAACAAAAATAAAATATGTTGAGACTTTATTAAGCTTGTGAGTTGTGCTGACAATGATCTTGTGTATCTTGTGTTCATCACAACGAATTGATAGACTCGTTCATTGCGGAGGTTCTATCATATTCTACAAGTGGATATTTATATCAAACGCGATAGAAACCGTTAAAAAATCCGTAATCATGAGCAACATTCGCGTAAATATACGAAAACTATATACCACTAATGCTTTTAAAATTAGATTTGTTTTATAACTTATATTTGCCAGACCGTTCAAGAATTCTAGTTATCTATATTTAGCATTATTATTTCTTTTTACAGAAGCAAATGTAGCAATTGTTACGGACTCGTCGCTTAAAGTGGCCTTGATTTGGAGCAAAGTTTACGTAGTTATAGATCACGTAGACCATAATACTCAAAATGATGGCAAGTCAGAAGCCTCTGAATATAATGCCATACCCAATAGAATTAGCTACAGACTCTTCGATAGCTTATTCCGGTACTGGTTGGTAATAATCAAAAATTAAGACTAGCTGCAACTCGCGGTTTCGTAAAATCTATCCATGGGATGGTTTCCTTACATTGTTTTTTTGGGAACTAATATATTTTTATTTACTTTATGTTATACCAATTGGTTTATATTTCAGCCAAAGTCAAGATAAATCGTATAACTTTCGCATTAGTACAATGTTATAATAAAACATTCTACAGTACTGTGTGAATATTTGTTAATATCATAGAAAGTTAAGTCACAGTTATTTGTGAAGTATTTTCTAATTCGGAAACCTCACTACCGTGGGAGAGAGACGAGGCTCGGGCGGCACAAAGGAGCACAAAAACCGACGGAAGCTGTTAGCCCCGGCGAGATGCGGGCTAAAAAACGTTTACGCAGACTCACCGGCGACCACAAACAAACCGACGGACGGGCCGAATTGAGAGTTATATGCCTGAGAACGATCCTGTAGTATAAAGGAATAAGTAGGTACGTACTTAGATTTGTGTGGTAACTGATTTATTATTGTACATTCTACAAAAAAGTCCGCGACAGCATATTGTGTCTATCGCTTAGTAATAACCCACAAAAATCATTTTTTATCCTTTACTTTTTACGACAAACAAAGGTTTATTTACGAAGCAATTTTAACCAATACCGTATTAATCCTTATCCAATTAAGTACCTTGAATATATTGTGCATTTAATAAAGTTCAAAATTGTCCTTCGTTGCATGTAATATAAATGAATATTTTCGAAAATATTACAGATTTAAACATTCTATAGTCAGCATTGCATCCGTGGGAAGCCTTAGGTTTACTAGTAAATCTTATACCTGAAGTAGAAACCCACTAAACAACATAAATATTATCCACTAAGTAGTGCCATGCCGCATGCATGCATGACCGGGGAGGTACCTCCCACTTACACGATATAAGTGATAGTCGTGCTGTCTGGTTTCGTGCATCGTGTAAGTAGCCGATGGCCCATGGAGGTGGGAGGATGAATGAGGGCAGCGCATCTGTATAACCTCTATGCGGACGTGCATGGGCGTCGGTAGTCGCGAAAATAGCCCGAATGCTCATTTGCCCCCTAATTATATTTAAACTAATAAGTAGTAGTCATATAATATGTAAATTTATTATTTTAAACGAACAATAACGTAAAAAGTGTACTTGTAAATTCCTACAACAAAACTACACATGTCGCAATTGTGTTACAAGTATCGGTGTTGGAATTCAATTACATTCGTACCTAACTGACCCTTCCATCCCTTCCATAAATATTTAAGGTTATTTGCCGAGGGCGCGCTGGAAGGGTGGAAGTGAGAGATAACACAACCCTTGCACTTCTTCATTTTATGTCCGAATACATTTTAGTTCACATTTTTATTTTGAAATAAAATTTAAGGTTAGAATGTTAACATCCATTTGTTTTTATAAACCACTAGCTTTGCCCCGCGACTTCGCTGGCGTTGAAGCCCTTCAATAAATATCTATAAATGTCATTTATAGATATTTAATAAATGAACATAACATTTAGGTAAATAGCAATAGAATTTCAATATCTGACACAATAATTTTTTTGACCATTCTTAATTTTTTTTTAATGTATCCAATGGCATTCCTAACACTTACCTCTGGGAATTCGTGTACAAAGTTTCATGATGATCAGTTAAGCAGTTTTCGTGTGAAACCGTAACAAACTCACATTCATATTTATAATACTAGTAGGATGACTATGCGACATCGCTGTCGAAACCATTCTCATAAAACCGTGTGAAGTGAAGATATAGGTTATACTGTGGCGTTTCGTCCTGTGAGCGTCTTGGCCTGTTCGCGAGACGGGTTTTGGTAGGGTAATACATGTGTTATCTGTTCACCCTGGCTTTACAGGAGTAGCAGCGGTAGGAAAAGGTGGTGGGCCAAGCTCGTTAAAAAAAAAACAATCTGTATTGTTCTGTCTATACTGTTTTTAAGGACGTCATTGATCAACAACAAAGGTTATTTTACCCCATAATAGCTACAAAACAGTATTTAAGAACCATTCAATGTTGCCATGGATTTGGCTCCTACCAAATTCATACAATTTCAAATAATTAACTCTTCCTTTTTGTTCAAATATTCCTATTAAAAAAGGCTCATTAATGTACTTATTACTGTAAATTTTGATATTATTAAATATGTATATTTTAAAATACAACTCAATTTTACATGGGAAAATGTCCATTGCAGTATGGACAAATGGCCTCGATTTAACATTTTTGTGTCCTCATAAAACAATGTTAATTAAACTTTACGATACTTAACATCCCCTTCAAAAGAGCAGCATAGAAATACAATTGCATTTTCTTGTTATTTACGTACACAAGTAAAATTATTAAAATGGCGTTTTTTCAATTCAAAAATGCTCTTGGAAAAGATAAATTAGCTCTAAAGAAAATCTATTATACGTTACCATGACAACATATTTTCCAATAATGATAACGCCTGTCGGGTCAATTAGTATTATTACAAATAATTTAATTTTAAGTAAATAAATCAACTAGAATATGCCACAAATATAGATAACAATATGGAATAAATTAACATGTTTTTAATCTGAACAAAATTAACTATTACCTTGGCATACATTACGCTGCACGCCGGTCAAACCGGACAGTTAATATTTCTTATAAGCGCACTATAAAAAAAAATATAGGTACCTACTGTCAAACTATGTTTAAACTTGAAGTATAATGTGTTATGTGACCTCTTGTATATTTTTTCTTGTAACACAAACGACCCGCTTAGCTTGACGATGTCGATGTCTTAATTAATAATTATTAATTTAATTATTTATTAATTATAATTAATAATTATTAATTACAATTAATTGTTGTCTTATATTCTCTGACGGATTTGTTTAACTACTTTGCGGTATCGACGGCGGCGGCGTTCAAACTAATGTCGACTGTGTATCCTGGTATTAGATTATATTATTGCATGTGGCGAAACCGACAATGGAGTTTGCTGAGCAAACACTTTTATGAGCAGGTATCATCCTGCTCATAAAAGTGTGTGCCCTGTAGTCTGTACTACACAATTAGTCAATAGGTACACGAAATAGTCGGGGTGTCAAGATTGAAAGGTGATTACTTATTAGTTATATAGTTATATATTACAGAAGAGAGATGGGCGAAATAGGAAGAGTAGGTAGAGTAGAGTCTACTACCTACTATACCTACTCTTTCTATTTTTCCCTCTTAGGTAGAGTAAGTCCTACCATCCTCTAATTACTCTTCCAATTTTAACCCTCTCTCTGCAGATGGGAAAAGTGCATCCCGATAAAACTGTTATAATAAATAATTAAGTTATTATATTTCTATTTTATTTTATTTTAGAGTGACTTGTGCGTTAGCAAAGATATGCCCAATACAGTCTGCTCCTCGGAAGGAAAGACTTTAAATTAATTTTGTAATTCGCGTACTTGCTTACATGCTATGCATTCATATTATTTATTAACATACTACCTGACTAGGCCACACTTTGCTGTGGCAATCACATTATCGCATCTAATAATAATTGAAAAAAGTTTCCCGTATTTAAAGTTGGACAATGTTATTAAGGTTGTAAAAGTCAAGGCTGTGCTTGACCTCGTAGTTTAGGAGATTAGACCGGACATAACATCGTGACTCAAGATTTTAATATTAAACACCCACCACCACCACCCTAAATATGGCCGCTGAGCGATTCAAATTTGACTGTAAATTACAAAATGTCTTGTTCCTTCTACTCTTACAAGGGTCAAAACATATTTATAAAAACTCTTTCATAGTTTGCTGTGCGTCGTAAATCATCTACCATACAATATAATACAATACAAAGAATTTTTAGTGTACACTTAAAAGTATATTACCTACTTGGGTTTAACCCAGTAAACAATTTACACTCCAAAAAAGAGAACATAAACAAAACAAATTAACAATTAAGACATTTGCTAATATAGGTTTTAGTCATAATCCTGCTAATATGTGTATACTTAGGTATGTATGTTTCTTCATGGAAAAAAGTGTGTGGAGATTATCTAAAAAACATGAATAGTTGGGCACTGAATTATTCTGATACTACCTCTGTGTACTTGTAATTTTAAATTATTTATTAATAAATATATGCCTTAAAATGTTGAACATTCTAAGGAGATTCTCATATTATGGTGGTGTAGGAGCACTCCTTAAAACGAATGAAACCGACGTTTTTCTTCAAATAAAATTAAAATATCGATAAAAATCGAGATCGACATCTTGTGCATGCCTTGACGACTTATCAGATATGAATAAGTAGACTCCTTTCTTGGATATCCCAGTGGCGCTAGTTCAGAAATACTGTCAATGACAGATGTGTCAAGTATGTTACGCGAAAGGAAATTCTCAGTAAAGCTATAATATGCATATTGTACTTAAAAGTATCAACCAAAGCATTAGCAATACTATAATAACACTGCTTCATTACATATAGGTTTAAAACAAAGTCGCTTTCCGTCGTGTGTCTCTGTATGTTAAGATCTTTAAAATTACGCAACAGATTTTGATCGGTTTTTTGTAAATTAGATGCAGCTATATAAGAGGAAGGTTTATGTGCATAACATCGAATTTAACGCGTGCAAAGGTGCGCATAAAAGCTAGTAAAATATATTTAGAGTCGCGTTATCAAGACTAATCAAACGGTACCGTGAAGACGAAACAAAACGCTAAAATACGCCAAGCTGTGCATTCTATATACAAGGGAACATAAAATCTACATTCCTATACTGAAAAACAGTACCAACCATTTGATGCTGTCGGTAAAAAGTAGTACAGAATAACATACTTATTCCACACATGGGTAGCAACAGGTTTGTAAATTGTTAGTCGCAACTTAGTTAATATTGATGTACATAATAGATAGTTAATAACATAATTATACACCGCAGAAGGGCCTACACATAACTAACATGGCTTTAACGAGCACATTATGGTCGCAACGCACTTACTGAGACTGTTAGTTGCGAGTATTACAAGCTGTTTAAAAGTCGTATATGCGGTGGACTCACCGACAAATGTTAAAAATGTGTAAGAATGTTATTCTTTCATACAAAAACTAACTACTATAACTATGTACGGAATTGGATGAAATTTGGTACAGATATCGTTTGAGTTTATATTCTTCATTCCGAAAATAAATCATAGTTTCATCGGGCTAGACTAAGCCAGTGAAAACTGTGAGGCACAGTTATCTATAGGTACTTAATATCCTATTTATATTATAAATGCGAAAGTTTATGTATGTTTGTTTGTTTGTTTGTTACTCCTTCACACAAAAACTGCTGAACCAATTTTCACGAAATTTGGCACACACTTAGAGGGTAACTAGGATTAACACATAGGATGATAGCTTTTATCCCGAAAAAATGTTCCTATGGCATGACATGGGATGATTTTCTATTTTCCACGGGATCGAAATTTACGCGGGTGAAACCGCGGAGCGCAGTTAGTATATTATATATGAGATGAATTGAAAAATTCTTTCAAAGTTATATACCTAATCCGTCTATCGGAGAAGGCTATAAGCTATAATATACACCATTATGCTACCATGAATAGAAGTGATGTACTCGGGCTACAGGGTGAAACCGTGAGGCGTTGCTGGTTATTTTTATAATACGCTAAAACGACAAGCTATTAGAAAAAGTTTGACTTTGAACTTTCGCCCTGTGCAGCAAAATATAGCTTCGCTTAAATATCTCGTATTCCTGAATCCCGGGGCACGAACCAGCGTCAACCAACCAACCAAACCAACCAATTCAATTGTTTCTATCAATGCGCTTATAGATATTTTTCTCACAGATCATTCAAGTCTACTAATACCTATAAGTCCTATCTACCATTTCTTTGAAGAATCGCGAGCCCCGTAATCTGAAAAGGAGAGATCAGGCGTAGAAGTAAAATCAAATTTTGTTGTAATACGAATTGAAATAAACATAAAATTCTTGACTTTCATTGAAATGCCTTTTCTACTTTCGTACTAGGTAATAAGAAATAATAATAGTAGAAATTTAATAGTAGAAATCGAATAGTAGAAAATTAAGGACTTATTTTCTCAAGCTATCATTATTGACGTGAAAATTTAATTAGAGGCGTTAGGCGAACGAAATGTTTTCATTTGTTTCTTTCACAAATTATAACTACAATTACAGTATTGTGAGTTCGTCAGCAAACACGTTTTCATTTATTTCGGCAATACAGTCATAGAGACTGTCGTTTCGTTTTTTTAAGAACTATTGTCCACACAAGATAATCTATTTGTGGATAGTCCTGGCCTACACGGAGGTTCACTTTTATGTGAGACACTTCTTCCAAAAATATGTAGATTACTGTAGAGTTGTGCTTTTTTGTTATTTTTTTTTTAAATTCTTTTTAACAAGTAAAGCCTTTATTTAATACTACTATGCTAATACGATATAATCACATTTGTACTGTAAGTCTACACTATTTGTATAGAAATAGTCAAAAGAACGACGTTTTTTTTCAAAGTCGGTAAAAATGATTCCAATTTCCGTATATCTGTAGGCGCAAGCCGCCCGTGTATCAGCGCACACTTCATTACACCACCGAGTGCGGAGAGCGGAGATAAGCCCGGGGTTACGGCCGGCATCCGCCACCCCACGCCACCCCGTCCCACCCCTCCCGTCGGGTGGAGGGTGATGTTATTAAAAACACGCGGGACGCGGCGCGCTACCAATTATATCAAACGAGAACTTTTCGCCTGAGGTCTATTCTTTATAAGTTAGAGGGATTTGATAATGATATCGCAGGGAATAATTGTGAATTATTGTACCTACTAGCTGTGCTCCGCGGTTTTACCCGCGCAAGTTTCGATTCTGTGGAAATATCGAGATGAAAAAAAGATGTTGGCCGATTCTCAGACCAGACTCGAGAATTTTGTATATAAGATTTTATTTTATTTGGTTCATCAACATTTGTTGCACGTGGACTTAAGAATAACACATTAAAAAAGTAACGAGTGCTTAGTGTACAATCAATAACAGATGACCAAATTGTTAGCAACTATAGGCCCTTTGCAGGACATAGATCTCACTAAATTAAGGCCGGTCAATTTATTGCCCCTAGTATTCTGATATTTTCTGAATACCTGCTGTAAAAGAAATATTGTGTACGATTTTTAGCATAATTGGTAGGTTACCTATATACTACAGAGAACTAAAATTGTTTATAAGTAATGTTTTGCCTTCGAAAAGTACCGAACAAAATCCATTTTTACAATGTAGTAACTCTGATTTTATTGCACTGACAGTGTTATTGGATGTCGGTGACACCTAAGGCAGTAAAAATAACAGTGGGGTGGGAATGATATTGGAAACATGCCCACCCCAAACATTACTACTGTTGTATGTGAAAATGTGAAAATCAGATACTCGCTTGCACCGCTAACGTTTGTCCGCACCCGGTGTTGGAAAATGACGAGAACTCCTTTTAGAACATCCATAATGTTTAACAACTAACTTATAGGCCACAAAATTGCTTGTTTAATTTTAAAAATAGGATAAATAAACAACAAAAGTCTCACGGCCTTGAATATATTATATTTCATAGTATTAAGCGACACTTGCGTTGTAGGGACCAATCTTGCGACAACTCTGACGCATTGACGACCACTATGTCCCATCCGATGAAGCTGTATATTCGACGCTGGAAAGCAATATTGTCGTATCTAGAAAAATGCGTTAATTTTTATTCGCATTTGTTTCGATGACAACCATTTGAACTATGTTTCTATTTCGCTCTATTGTAGATCCCGTCAAAAACATCCTGTAAAAAACAAGTCTCGCAGCTCAGATTTTCTACCGTAAAAAGTTGTGAGATACACGTAATATCAAGTCACTTAATTTATTTAGTCCCAAATTAAGGAACCTTCTGTCTTAAGTTATTATCATATCAATAATAAAAAATCTTTTACATTTTAAACAAATAAATCGACTTGGCAGCGGCTCATCAACATATCGACTCAGGAGAGTGATCTTGTAGTGTCTCGATCATGTACATTCTCTTCGCTTCCAGAGCATAAGTTCCAATCCAAAAATATCTATAGGGACCTGCTATACCTACTGTATGCGTGTAGTGGTCGTCTTAAACTTGTTCGACCACAGATCGTGAAGTACCGCGTCCCATATAATCGGAGCAAATAGTGACATTTTCACATCTTCCTTTATAAAAACAGTTTGGAGTCAGTTTTTTGATGGTGATACACCCCGTCACCCCATCGCTGAGCGCTCGTTAAGCCGCTAGTCCTGCTCCTGATGTCTCTCCTTGTTGGACTGCATCCCATCGGAGTCAGAGATTGAGGAAACCGAGAATACTCTTGTGTCTGCGCACACACTTGTGTAGGTAGGTACTACAGTTGATCCCGCGCACTCGCGCAGTTGGCTTGTTTCTTTAAAGATTGCTGTTGTGGCGGAAATCGGCTAACAGAATAAACACTTCAAAATAACGATCCTCTTTCTGATGCAGTGACATACAAACTTAACATATTGAAACACGGATTTTATCCCGGTTTAACTTTTTCAGGTGGAACAAATTAGTTTTAAAATCAACCAGTGAAAGTCCAGACATAATCGCTCCAATCGATTCAGAGATTGAACAAAGAGAGAGAGTGAGAGAGAACAAACAAGATATTCTAGTGGATATATAAAATAGAATAGAACACAATTTTATCTAGGCAAATTAGTACAATGTATATAATACGTATATATATATATATATAATATAGTGCACTTATATTCAAGGTTGAAAAAACCGTGAGTCATTAAATGAAACCACATATTTAGTGTATAATTTCCGGGCTACAACAACAAAAATCAGATCAATCGGAGCAATAGTCTAGCCTCAGGAATTTTTTAAAGTTTTTGCTCACTTTGTACACGCTGTACTGTCAGCTCAGGGTCATTCACCCCGTACGAGGTTACCGTTCGCTGTACGAGCCGGTACAAGGCATGATTATATTATTGTTTCGCGTAATAGCTTTGGATTAACTGTAGGCACTTATAGTATAGGTATTATGTGGTTTAATTTAATGCCTCTCGCTTTTATCAAACTTGTA
>LUGF01016106.1:48817-62976 GCA_001625245.1 Calycopis cecrops | reverse complement strand
CTTCTCGATTTTGTTACAATGAGTCATGCTTTTTCGTTTTTCGTCCGACATTTAGACGATCGACGTCAGTTTTACGTCCACGTGTAAGTCTGTTATAGTTGAAACATTAACAACAGCAGTAACACGTCGAGTATCAGCAAGGAGCGGTGCCGATCTTATCGGCCCCACCCTCGGCCATAACTAATGACGCGGACGGGACCCGGCGGGTACACACACTGACAAACGAACAGACGGCACACGGTTACTATTTACATGTATTATAGTTTTTGTTGAACTTTTCAACTGTAGTTTCAATGTAAAGGGGTAATTTCAACTGTAGTTTCAATGTAAAGGGGTACCTAATTTCAACAGTAGTTTCAATGTAAAGGGGTAATTTGAGGTAGGTATTTAGGTGTCTAAAATCTAGGTGGGAGCGTAATATCATCAGTATTGGCTTTCCTGGTATTTATTACGAGAGCTATACAGGTATAAAGGAACTGATAAGGTAAATAAAACCAGTGCTAATGTTAAAAAAAACATTATTTTGAATAATTATTAATTACTGTAGACTGTAGAAGGGATTTTAATATGTACCTACCTACGGACACACCTTTCTACTTCCACACGTATTTAAAATGAACACCTTTGAAACGCACTTATAAAACAATACATAGATACCTATTAGATTATTAGGTAAATTCTAAACAAAATATTGCTGTACGGCGTTCTTTGTATAGATACCTAGTACCTAAATACCCAACTGGGCAGGATTTATTGTGTAGAAACTAGCTTCCGCCCGCTGCTTCGCCCGCGTAGATTTCGGACTTCTAAAATGGAATTATTATACACATAAACCTTCCCCTTGAATCACTCTAACTGTTAAATCCCCATCAAAATCTGTTCCGTAATCTTAAAGATCTAAGCGTACAGACACACAGACGGCGGAAAGCGACTTTGTTTTATACTATGTAATGATACCTCATAATTTATGACTTTCGACGATTAGGTACCTGTTATAAATTGAATAGACAATCCTGTTTGGTCAGGGACTTGAACTTCACAATCCACGGCTAAAAGCGAAAGAGCGGGAGGCAGTTATCCTGGGGTAGATATAGAGGAGTTTGTAAATCATTGAAAGAAAATTTATAGCATAGGAGGCAAGCGAGCTGTTGGGTCACCTGATATAAAGTGATCACCAACGCCCACAGACATCCGTAACACCAGAGGTCTAACAGATGCGTGGCCGACCTTTGAGGATAGAATAAGCTCTTTTCTTGAAGATCCCTAGGTCGTATCAGTCCGGAAATGCCGAGGAGGGCAGCCGATTCCAAATTGAAGGTGCGCGGGATGAAATTGCGCTTGTCGCGCACAATAGTGGACTTCGGAAGATCGAGATGGTGACGGTGGAATTTGAAATTTCGGCGCGAAGTCCTTTAATGTAATTCAGCTGCAGGTAATAATCCGAACAATTCCTCGGAACACTCCCCGTGATAAATACGATAGAAGATGCACAGCGAAAAATGACATCTCTACGCTAGTCAAGAGTATGAAGCTGGCGGTAGAGATCCTTGATATCGACGATTCGAGTCGCTCTTCGTTGTATACGGTCAAATGGAATAAGCAGAAGATCGACTTATCTTTTGATGGCCAACGAATAATCACACCGGCGCAAAGACGGTAGGGATGGCAGACCGAACTTTCCAAGGACAGCCGTGCTGTGCACGTACACTAATTCACAAGGAAGGCGGACCAGCCGCTCCCTAATTTTGCCAATGCTCTGAATTCGCTTTTGCGATAACACTTTTGAGAGCTTCACATTTCTTAATCACTTAGGACAAACCTTCCACATCATGGCGTCTTCTGGACAGGTCTACAAAAATATTTACCTATTGCAAGAACAAAATTACAAATCTCCTGATATGACTATTTTTAGGTCAATCCAGACATGAAATCCAACGAGTACGTAAGATATTGTCTTCTTCGCAAAGCCCATCTTTCTGATACTAGTACCTACAGTAGGTCGGTACCATAATAATGTATGTACTGACTGCCGCGTGGTCTAGTGGTAAGCGTGTTCAACCACAGACGTGAGGTCCCGGGTTAGAGTTCTGGGTCGGACCAAAAATTGTTATTGTGATTTTTCAATTTCTAATAACAGTCCGGAGTCAGGAAGTTGGCGGTGTTACACCCCCGTGTCTCGGAGAGCACGTTAAGCCGTCGGTTCTGCACCTTCACTCACTTCACTCGTTCGTGGCGGACTGCCGCCCCATGGGAATATGAGAATGAGACCTACTAGAGAGTGCACTTGTGTCTGCGCGCACACTTATGCACTATAATATGTCCTGCGCAGATGGCTCTTCTATATAGACGGCGGCCGTAGCCGAAATAGACTGAGGCAACTTTATTATTATGTACATATCTAGGTATCTATATTGCTTCTTCCAGGTTTTTTATTCTCTTCATACAAGCACGCCGATTAAAAAGACATGAAGTCTCTTTCGGACAGGAGGCAGTCGTTCCATCAGCTTCTCCCCGTACATGCTTCCACATTCGCATTGCATATCTTTTGTTAAACGTTCACTTGCCACTCTCTCTACATGTCGAAAACAACGGAACATGCCCTAACCGATTTTTACACCAACACGTCCTTTTAAATATCTGTCACTCCAATTACTAGCGGAGGTGAGTGTTACGCCCATAGATTTAGGTAGCGAAAACAATTCTAAATCTATGGTTACGCCATATAATTTTCGCAACGGCAACATCTGTATGTCAATCTTCCATTGGCTTTCCGTCTCACTCGACTCTCACTTCCGTACAACCACGGTGCGTCGAGCGACAGGCTGGCCTCGGTGAAGAGGCTTCTTCTCCTCCTTGGGAACTGTCCGGCTGCCTTAACAATTCTTACTAAAACGTGGAACTGTGCAATGGGGTCAGGTCGCCATCCTGGTTTCTGGCCCCAGGAGCACGCCACCTACCTATGTCCAAATCGGACCCGCCTCTCGTTCTGACTCTCGGGCGGGTGGACGGTGGTGACTACTTTTCAGCTGTGATTTTTATTTTTTTTTCTTTATGGTATAGGAGGGCAAACGAACAGTCGGAGCCATTTTCATGACTACCGACGCCCACAAACATCCGCATAGAGACTACACAGATGCGCTGCCCTCCTTTCTCCTCCCACCTCCCCAGCTGAGATGCTCTTAGTCTGGCCTCCAAGCCTGTCCGTATAGCCTTGGGGGTCACGGAGACACGCAACAATAGTTTAGATCTCTGGGCGATCCGATATCGGAATTGGCGCCTATTGTGACATCAGGGTAAAAAAATCTACGAAATATGTAGGTACAGCACAGCTGTCATTTTACGCCGGGCTCGTGTAAGCGAGAGGTACCTCCCCGGCACTACCACTACCTCTTACTAAAGATAATATCTAGAGAGAAATGAATGATCTGCCTTTATTGCCTATTTGTATTAGTGTTACGAATGACGAAGTTGTTAGTTTAGTAAAATAGCTCTTCTGACCGTGGACTGAGCGCTCTCCAGAGGCTTCCAGCAGCTGGCTTGTGGCTGAACGATGCTCATCACGGCGAGAGGCCGATGTACATTCCCGGTTGCAAACTCTCCAACACTTACCAACAGCCAAAACAAACAATGGCCGGATATAGGCAAACGTTTGGTGGATAATGTTGATTTTTTGTTATTGGTTGGCAATATGGCACAGCGGTACCGGCTTGAACGATATATCTACGACTGTCTGATAATGACTCTCTCTTTGTATTTCTTCTTACTAAATAAGAGAAAAGACAATAAGGCGCCTTGTATGTTATCTCTATTCTCTACCTATAAGTAGGTGCATTAGATTCGAAAAAGGTCTAGGCAGACTCAGATGTATTTTAATTTAGAAGACATTTAAAGAGTTCTAGAAGATTGACTTTGTAAGGTTGGTAGGTAGGTACTATAATACCACATAAAGTTTTACCTAATTGAGAATCTTACCTCAGTAGATCTTAGGTTGTAAGTGACGTTTGGTGAAACCTTTCTCTCTTTTCGTTATTATTTACATTGAACAATCGTCACGTTAGCACTTAGCAGTCATAGTAGATACCAACGAGCATAGGTATTGCAGTACCTACAAGATTTTCCTACATGAATACCTAAAACTAGAGACGTAGGCACCTACCTAGTTCTAGACTTTCTACTGACATGTCTCTATGCAAAAAGTTAAATATAATAATATGTCGAAATCATTTGAATTTGCCAATTATACCAAACGAAATTAACCTTACACTGGATATTATTTGAACTGAATCTGAATTTTGAATCACCAAATACATTGTAACGCAGTGCCGAGTGCGCATCACAACGCGTATAAATCACGCGCAGCCCCGTTCCGTATTTATCCGTGCGTGCGCGTGTATATTTATGGCGTCTCCCTGCGCTCCCGCGATAAATAAACCCAGCCCGGACCCTCGCCAGCGCGCACGTAATCCAAAATGTCCGGTACCTATTATATTTTCCTATGTGAGCGGCGCGCTACAAAAAACAAAGCGAAATCGAGCGCGTCACCCGGCCAGAGCGGGAAAGCGACACGCGTACGGCGCTGCGTCGCGGGCGGGGCGCGAGCGGCAGCGCGCTGATTGGCCGGCGCGCCGCTGCGTCCGCCGCCCGCGCCCACGGCCCAATCCCATTCGCCCCGCTCTACCTCGCCCCTCGCCCCGCTAACCCCAAAACGCCGACCTTTCACGAATGCCGAACCGATTCGATACGACCGAATCGCCTTAGTTACTTCTCGTACGCCGGTGTGGTAGGACGCTTTGCTGAAGTTTTCAGGACATTCTTTCAGTGCACATTCAGGACAAGTTTCGTGATCAGAATTGTGATAATACACCAATATTGGATTTCCCTCGAACAGCTTATAATACAGGTACATAACTCATATATATAATATATATATACCTACATATACATATAGTGTAATAAAAATGATTAATAATATGTGCGAGTTATAAATTTTGTACAAACAAGTTGGCAGTAATGAACGTAGAAACTGTGTCCTCGTAATGAACGTAGGCCGAACGCACGCGGCGCGGCAACGTCGCCTGTAAATAATGGGGTAGCGCGCGGCGCGGCGCGGTCTCTCTCGCAGCTGGCGAAGAGCGGCAACGTCGCATCCGCACGGCTTGAGACATTCACGACTCGCGCCAATACCTACCATGTCTAATTGCACTTATACACTTACAACACTACTGTCAACTTATAAGAATAGTAATTAAACCTTTAACACTATCATACAATATTAATGCTTCTAATTAAATAGGTACTATGTATTTACTATGTATTCATTAGGTATATAATAAATATGTACTTATATAATAACTAGATATTTAAATGTTTATGTTAGGTATGAACATACAAACTCTTATCAATTCCAGCGACAACTCTTAACTAGATTAGAATTATTAAGACAAAAAGGACTGAAAACATTAAATACAGATGAAAATAAAATGTTGTTTACAGATATCGAACGGGTGTTTGTGAATGCGTGGCGCTCTCTGTCGGCATTCGGCAGAGTGAGGCGAGACGCGCGGGGCGGGGGCGAGGCGCCGCAGCCCCCTTTCCTCAGTTCCTACAGCGAAACCAAACTGTGTAGACGTGTCGCGTCGCGCGGTAAAATACATCGTTTGCGCGGCAACTTTGAACAGTGACGGACCATGTGCCCAGGATTGCGGTGATCAAATATCGGATGCAGTGATCGGATTTCACACCTATTGGATTGCAGTGCGTTTTTTTTCGGATTCGGATACATTTTTTCATCAAAACTGGGGATGCACAAGATGGAGCTTGGCGACAGCGTATACGCCGCCGAGCGGATCATGAAGACGAGGGTTCGAAGGGTAAGTTGTCATCGCTTTACTAATTAGAGGTAGAGTAAGAAAATGGCCACTACCAGGGCAGCAGAACCTAGCCGAGTTTAGAAGAGTAATCTCACTCACAAGTCACAATCCCTGTGTGAAACTACATGCTGCAGTTTTTCTTGCGCGTTGTGAAAGTGCGGATAACCCTAATAAGGCTCTTGTTATAGTCTGTGCTTATTTCTGTCAGCGAACGTCTACGGGCGTTGCCACATAAACAAACAATAATATTGCAAGACATCAGTTTTCGCCGCGGTCTCACATATCACTTACTCAGATCGGGCCATGCTTTGCACAAACCCGCTTCAATAATGCATTGTAGATAAAATTATCGCTTACATTTTAATCGACATTTTGTGTATTTAATCCGAGCATTGTGATACCAGCAGCTGTTGAGATGTCAGCACAAGGGTTTGGACTCCTTTTGAGCATGTTTTCGTCCCTTATGTTCTCCCCTCACGTTTTACTGAAGAATGTCCCCCTTCTTGAGATCACATTTAATTTTATATTAAACGAGTTTCAAAGGGACAACCTTGTAACCTGACTTTGCTTTTGTCTGTTGCTAACCTGGGTGTGCATGGTTTTTCCTAGTTGTGATCGAGGCGACATCTCGAAGGTGAGTTGGAAGACGAACTGACTAATTTGGAACTATATTCTTAATTTAAATCTGTGATTTTTTTTGTCTCGTCACGATTTTCCATTTGAAGACAACAAACCCTTAGTTTATAGACAGAGTAGCAAAGATATGTGTGATTTTTTTTGACCTCCTCCGGAAGCTCCGGGAAACCCGCTGGTTTAAATCATGTTACTTTTAACTGAATACTGTATATAACAGTATTGTATCATTAGTTATGTCACAGGTATTTAATAATGGCTATAATAATAGTCGATAGAAATGTCGTGATAAGAATTAACAATGCTGTAATAATATTTTTCAATTCCACCATTCGATAACAGCACTTAGTCGTATTAATATTAACTGTGTACGTTTTAGGTAGAATTGACTTGCGTTATAAGTGCAGTAACAATATCAAATTTGACCAAAAAATTACTTTGTCCCGTACAATACGGGACATTTAGTATCTGATTAGAGTATTTTGATTAATTCTCTGGATGTTGGATTAGGTACTACAGACGATTTTAGGTACTGCAATATCAGAAGTGGCCTATAAGCAGGGTTCGAAAATATCCGATATTTATTATAAATATCAAAATATCGGATATTTATGATATATATCCGATATATGTCAAGTTGATATATATCCATTGTGTATGAAAATCATGTTGTTATTTTATGATTAAAAAAATGAATTGATTAAAAAAAAACTAAAATGTTTTAATGGTTTATTTTTATATAGGTAAGTACCTAAGTACTTAGAATCAGACAAATGAAACCAAAACATGAAATTTTCTTCTAGATTAGGCAAAATCTACTAAAAACAAAATATTGATATATATCCTTCAAACCCTGCTTATAAGATTATGTAACTTTATACGAATATCTAACGAGTGACGAGAGAGAAAGAACTCTTTCATACAATTTATTCACTTTGCTTTTATAAAATAAGTTATTGATTGTTTATAGAGTACGATAAGTTTGACATATCTAAATTAATAAAGTGAAAAATCTCCTTTGAAAAAATAAACGGATAAAAAAAATCGGGACACATTGGGGCTTGGTTCTATGCATCATATTATATGACTATTTGTCTGACGTCTGGAATTCCTGTTGAACCGGGGAATGGGTTAATGCATTAGGCATAAGTTTAGTTTCTATTCTTAATCCTGAAAAGCTTAATCCTTGAAATATTCGGTCACATTCCGATAACGCTGAACAAGACTGAAAAGCTGGTGGGATGAGATCTGTCCCGTGACCCATCCCCCAGTACAGTCACTGTTACATAAGATATTCTTAAGTACGCCTTGGAAATTTATGTTTTTATCATAGATTTAGAATGTAGTGAAGACAATTCTAAATCTAAGGTTTTTATATTGACGTAACATATTTCTATGACGTATTTTCTTCTTCCCGCCTCGACGGTGACTCTTGTGGGTACACCACATGTTTTAAGCAGTGAGATTAAGTTGAATAACTTGACGTTCATTTACGGATCTATGGCGATGTAATGTTGGTAAGTGTGAGTTTGATCGGTCAATTCCCATGCCGTCATATGACGTGGCAATCGACCGATCATGCGATACAAGATACTCTCCCGTTTGCCTATCACATTCGATATGTGCCAGGTATGGAAGTCAGCAGACTGGGACTTCTTTCTACTCCTGTTGTCTTCTGATTAAATTCGTTGCGGTTCTCAAGACAGTTTTTAGCTTTTCCCTCTGGCTCCCTGACATCATTTTAAGGGTCGTTGTGGTTACCGCTGCTGACACAGGAGTAGCAGCAGTGGGAGTGAGTGGAGGGGCAAGTTCGTTAAAATAAAAGATTTGAAAAAGTCAACTTGTTACCATCCCACTTAGCCTTGTCATATTTATCTCATCTCATTATCATCCAAATAGAAGAAACCTGAATGTCACTTTTTGTTCAGCCTTTTTACGTCTTCTAAACAGGTATATAGTTACCGTTCACCAACCCAAGAAAAAAGTAATTGATTGTATTTTGAAAATGTGAAGATTTATAAAGTCGGCTTTCATCTATCTGACCAAACGATAGATTTATCGGTTTTTTTGAGTTGGTATCTTTGGGTCTATCACATTCAAGAAATTGTAAGAATCCTATTTTAAATAACGAGATGTGATCTTAACAAACATATTTACAAACTAACAACTTAAATAAAAGCGTCTATGCGGATGTCTATGTGCGTATTCATGAAATTGGCTCGCGCAGCTCGTTTGCCACCCTATACTATACAAAGCCCAGATATACTGATTGCCTTTTGGTTGCTTTCATACTTGCATTTTAGTTTATAATAAACGAAAAAATGTGCTAAGACTTTAAGAACGTTTTCTTTTTTCGCTAATCTTTTTTAAGACAAGGAACATGTCTATTGGACTAGATACACACAATCTCACGTCTATGGAACAATTGCAAGTGCAAGAAATACACATATCGTCTCTTAGATTAGAACCCAGAATATCCAACGTCTCTTGCCACTAAGCCACAGACACAGAATAAGATAACAAGTAACACGACTGTATTACTGTTATTTCCTTTTCAATGTGACCATGAGTCTAAAATAAATCCAATTATAAGATTTAGTGTTAATCGTATCTAGTTTTTGTTCAGGTTGTATAACCATTGCTACTTTTTTTCGAATCTGGCATTTTTTGTACAATATAGAAAGAAAATTCAGGCTTTATGATGATTATTTTTTATTAATAAAAGATTTCATTTTACTGCAGACATTCCTCTAGAATCCTAAAGACATGTAAAGTAATTAGTTAATTCTACTTAATTTAATTACAAGAGTTGTCAACTGATATTAACTACTATTAATACATAATTACTTTATACTACTACTTACTTACTACTTTACTACTTATCACTAAATAAACCTTACCATTCTTCTAATCCTTTATAAATATTAAAAATAGAGTTGAAAGTACTGTCTTGCTCTCATTTGAGGTCGAAACTCGAAAGCGACATCTCATTAAATCTCCCTTGCGCCGCCCGGGGAAAAATCTCACTTTGTGTACTGGTAGCGCCATCTGTTACGAGACCGGGTAAACTAGGAGCCTATTTGGTTTATAAACAGTATTATTTTATTTATTTATATAAACATTAATGTAATATGCTAAAATATAGAAAGCTTCCCCTAATTTATTGTCTTATTTAATTCTAATTCTATTCTTACACTTTAAATCTTCCATAAACGTCAATAAATAAAAAAGCTTATATGTAATGTTACACAAAATTTCAATAATAATTAATTAAGCGTTGAAATACAGCTACAAGCTGATTAATATTAATTAGATGCGGGTTATTAATGTATTATCGTTGTCACAAATCAAAATCACAGCCTTGTTTAAAGTTTCGTGTTCCAATTGTTTTCATTCATTCATTGCTTCATCTTTCATTGTCAACCGGTAACCAAGATTCCAGTGGCTCTAGCAGCGTGTCGGAATACCGCTTAATAATAATCGAGAACGATCTAAACTCAATCACAACGCACACGGAATAAGGACCATTTTGTTTTACACGCGAGCTACGTTCTTATCTGTCGGCATTATTTAAATGTAAAACAAAGCCTTCGTTATGCGAAAATCATTCCTATCGCGTACAGAATACGGTTGGTTTTCGAATACACGCTCAAATGGGTACAGAAACTCCTACGGAGCTCTGCGTCCCTGGTATCTTATAATAAACGCGCCAGTATTCGGCTCTGGCCGAGCGGACGTCGAATGCGCATGCTCCCCGCCATTACGGCCGGCCAATCGGCGTCGAGCAGGTCGGCCCGGTCATTGTATCGCGCTACTGTTTTCACAACGTATAAATAGGTAAACAACATCTTGTACTCCAAGCATCATCCTAATCGATCTCCAATCTTATTATCTCGGTAAACAACTAAAGCTCCGCACGTTTTCAGTACATTTCATTAATTTTCCACATTTCCGACGATCGGTAAAACGTACCTTCCCCAGTGGACTAGCTAGTTCGACCATGGCACGTTAGATGGCGCTTTTATTTTGTATGCATTTTTAATAAAAAAAATATTGTTTTATTGAAATGCACGCAACGCATCAAGACTGCAGCACTTTTATCATTCATCATAAAACGTAAAAAGACTGGGCTATCTCATTTAGATACATTTCCTTTCACTGTAATTTCATTGACGTAGTAGTACCTATTGTATTAATTAAGAACTATTGATATTTTGTTAATATTAATGTACATAACATTGTACTTGGTAATAAACGTAACTGAGAATCACATTGGCACTGCAGTTCACATTATGACAGAAAATTATCATTAGATTTTGTAATTCTTTAGATATAAGTATTATTAAATTACTACTACAGTTCATAGTAGTATTCAGATTTCTACTAACGGAGCTAGATTTTTATATTTCTACTTCCACATACATTCTTCGAGTCAAACTTTTATTTAGCATTTATAAATACAGTGCTTACGAATATCTGACCTGTGATCAATAACTCTTTTAATAGACAATCTCTTCGAGTTCTTATCTTTTTTATTATAGTATAAGGGGACAAACGAGTAGTCGGAGTCATTTTCAGGACTAAAGACGCCCATAAACATCGCATAGAGGCCATACAAATGCGTTGCCTTCCTTCATCATCTCCCATCCATCGTGACCTCTTAGTAACTATAACTACTCAATAAATATTAAATGTTTTATGACTTTATCAATAAACACGACCGCCCTTCGTAGGAGTCGGGTGACCCATGTAGGTCATGCGTGACGCTCACAAGCACCAGGACTGCATACAATAGGCGGTGTTCGGAGACACAAAGCCATCGAATTCTGTATAAATAATCGCCTGACAAATACCTCCCGGTAATGTTATCCCTATCGCTATATCGGTTCACGACATAAAAAAGGTGTGAATGGCACAGGGAAGACCGTGGAGTAGAGCTGTTTTTATTTTGTTTTCTGGATTTATACTTTTGATCTGATATTAACTGGATGAAGTAAATAATTACTGATTTGCCTAATAGTAAGAAAATAGTAAGTTTAAATTCAAAGGCATATCCATAAGTATGTGACAATAGTTCCTAATACAAAAAAAAATATTAGATTGCAGTGTAAATAGTGCTCAAAATATATGCATTGGAGTGAGCCATTTAATTTAATTGTTTCCAGAACAAATTCAGCAATTATGAGAGTGTTTTCGCATTATCTAATCCGAATTCGACACCGATATCAATGTAAATTATATCTAAATTGCATATATTGTAACAGATTCAATATCAGTATTTACGTGTAACCGATGTTTATGGGATAACTTGAAAACGCTTTTACTTTTAAAAATTATATTTGATCTTAAAATATCGAATTAGTGTGGAAACAGAGATTAAAAATAGAAGTCCTTCTAACTTTGTAAATGATTTAATCTTGACGATTAAATCCATTCAATATTTCAATCACATTTAATTTTCAAACAAATTCTTCGGTTTTTCAAATGTTGTGTTCACGGGTTTTCTAAAGTCACGTAATATATTTATATATAATGTAATACAAGAATATTTATTAGTTATGCTTGGATACAATAAGTATCACTCCAATCAATAATATATTTTTGTAGTAAAATAATAATAAATTAAAATGTCTTACAAACTAAACCACTCCAGTCGTTTCACTGTTCTAATCTATGCGTTCAATTATAGCTAGGGGCTTATGTACCAAGTTCGTAGGTACGGCAACCCCTCGTATACAAAGTTATGTGTAGGCCTCCCTCGCCCCCCAGTCCTTCACCCCTGCCCCCCTATTTAGAAAGCATTACTCGTACGGAATATTGAAGCAGTGAAACGTCATAATGCAGCACACAATTAAAGCGGAGAATTGTCACGATCCGTTATATCTCTCGGCGGTCGAATCTCGACCGTATCTCGTTGTCGGAAGGTCGGTATCTTGATGGAGCCGGGTTCGAAACGCAACACCTTTTACCCCGGTTCCCATCGCGGTTGTTTTTTTGCTCCAAACGCCAGGTTGCGTCGAAACGGACGGATTTTATCTTAATTAACGTCTATGTTGATGTGAGCCTGGTATTGAATGGTGAATTAGATATCGCATGATCAGCGCATATCGGTTTCTGTACCCATTTTCCCGAAAGTGTCGAAATCGGTAGTGTTTTTCCCTCATCTGTATGTAGATTTCTATATCCCCTACTACAAACCAAACGGCTCAACGAAGTCGTATTTAAACGTACGAAGTTTCGTTAGATAAGTTGATAAACGTGTGACATTGGGTAAATTTAATTTTGAATTTATAGTAGGGGGGTGTTTTGTTTTTCAACTGAATGATAACTCATTGGAAACTTAACTAACAGTTGTTAATAACCAATTGGTACAGTAACAATCAAGGAACATTATCTGCAATCTTCAATACCTCGAAAAATGAACACACTACCACCTACGGTGAAGTACAAACAAAATTACCTGGCTTTTTTCAGATTTCGCCAGTCAAAGATCTATTTGCTAGTCTGCTCGTATTTAAAGCATAATATGTCCCTGTCAGAAGGCCTGTTTATACGGGGAGAGCTGTTTAAAATAGAACAGGGCCTTTACTATGCAAATCCGTTTGTGTACCTACCTCGGGTGACTGCAGGCAACATGGCCCATCCGTTGATTAGCTGCGATGAGTAACAAAATCGATTTCACGTTAACTATAGATACGTAAACATATGTACTAGCATTTAGCACTCAAGCAGGGACTACAGTAACCTACATGCAATAAGTACAGCATTCTCTAAAACTGGCTGCAACTTATTTTGGTTTCATCTCAATGGGTTTATTTGGTTTTAATAGCTTTTCGTAAAAAAAAAACGAGACTGAAAACTGCTCATATTTCCAAAAAAACTGGCTATTCCCTGTCTCTTAGAAGTGATAATTGTTGATAGTAGGGATAACTTTCAGATAATAGAACATGCTACAGAACTTCGTCTAGACATTTGTTCATAGAAAATTCGTATTGTGATGAAGTGTATCAACAAAGGTACATGCTCATAAAATATTTTATTGTTTTTATGTGCATTATTTATGCACAAGAAATCATTCAACTTTATCCAGGGCTTTATTTCTAGCATGAAGGCTAAAAACTAGAAGTGTGAACTCTATGGCAAGCACTAAACAAAGACACTTTCGCGAGATGTAATTGGGATTGACTATTGTCAACGTATAATGGCTAGATGGGCCACCTTTTCATACTTTATTTTTCATTAATAAATCGCGTAAATTTCGATCCCGTGGAAATTTGAAAATCATCCGATATCATCCCTTAGGAACATTTTTTCGGGATAAAACTATCCTGTGGTAATCCAAGTTACTCTCTATATGTGTGCTAAATTTCATGAAAATCGGTTTAGCAGATTTTGCGTGAAAGCGTAACAAACAAACAAACATACCTACTAACTTTCGCATTTATAATATTAGTACATAAAGATAATTATTTTCCAATAACTTTCCTGTCTTAGCTCCTCTGGACAGTTCGGAACTATTCTCAAAGTTTTCAAGATAAGTGTTGTAGCGGGGATGCGATTTAGCGATTAAATTATTTGCGAAATATTTATATATAGGTAGGTATTTTGAGTGGAATGATGAATGCGCCTGTACGATAAAGTAAGGCAGTATCCAAA
>LUGF01016106.1:37203-48683 GCA_001625245.1 Calycopis cecrops | reverse complement strand
TAACTATTGCCACGGGATGACGCGACGTTAACGTTGCGTCAGCGCAGCGTTGACGTTACGAAGACGTCGGAGAGACGTCAACGCCCGTAAAACGCCAGTGGGATAGCGGCCTAAGGGTGCCGAACCAATTCGTTTGCAATGAACTTTTGTTTGTTTGTTACTCCTTTACGCAAAAAATGCTTAACCGATTTTCATGAAATTTGGCACACGCAAACCCGTTATTAATAAACATAGAATAACTTTATCCTAGTAATAAACTAACATCTGTCAAATTCCATAATAAAAAACACATAAAAAGTATGAAATTTGGATAAAGTTATTCTATGTTTATTAATAAGAGGGATAGATAGTAACTTGGATTAACACATAGGATAGTTTTTATCCCGAAAAAAGTTCCTATGGGATGCCATGGGATGATTTTCTATTTTCCACGGGATTGAAATTTACGCGTATGAAACCGCGGGACGCAGCTAGCTAGCTATAACCGAACTAACCTAACCTAACCGTTTACGTAGTTAACTATCGAACAACTACTTAACCTTAACTAATCTGTGAATCCGACACTTAATCTCCTAATACTGAAGCGATAAGCGCGAACCAATACATGTTTTAGTGCGTCCGATATGGTTCGTCCTCGATAGCGTAATGGGCTTTGTGGACCCCTCGCCTAACGAGCTTAACGTGACGGACTGAATAGGTCGTTGGAGTTTAATGTAGACAGAACATGGATCATAGAGATACAACTATCTATAGATAAACCTATATATCTATAGAACCCTGCATTATATACATATAATGCAGGGTTCGAAAATAACCGGTATCTATAAAAATCAAAGGTGACTGAGTGATCTATCACCGCACAGCCCAAACCACTGGACGGATCGGGCGGAATTTGGCATCCAGGTAGATGTTACGACGTAGGCATACGCTAAGAAAGATTTTTTAGAAATTCAACCCCTAAGGGGGTGAAATAGGGTGTTGTAATTTTATTGGATTTCTTAGAAATTAAACCCGAGTGAAACCGCGGGTAACATCTAGTTTATGTTTTATATATATTATTTATTAAATATCAAAATATCGGATATTTATAATACGAGTATATATCCGATATATCAAGTTTGATACGTATCCATTTTGTATGTCGTTGTTATTTTATAGTATTATATTAAACATAGTAAATTATTAAAAAAAAAAATGTTTTAATGCCTTAAATGAAACTTATTTCATTTTATTTCCTCATTAAGGAAAATAATGTTTGCAAAAGTTCTCTCTTAAACTAATAATAATTTTACTGTCCTAAAAAATACCATAAAACTGTATTTATATAGGTATCTCCTAGCCTAGCCCTTGCCTTGATATAGCCTAGCCTTGATACATTTCAGGCTGTCACTAGGTACTACTTTCTCACATATTTTTATACTGTAGAATAGGTATTTAATGCTACATAAAATCTTCTATTACACATGACGTATAAAGATTGATGATATTCACTGTAAAATCCGCATAATTTTTGAATAATCTATGCAACTAAGAAATTAAATGCTAAAAATAGTATTTTTCGCTTTAATCGATAATAAATAGCCATTCCATATAAGTTTTATCATAGAAGAACAAATGCTGTGGTTAGTGTCGAAAGTAATATTTAATATCATCACCAACATTCACTATTAAGTATTCACAAATAAAACGAGTATTATTATAATTGGATACCTCCAACAAATCATAATCTCCTAATAAGAGTCGCGCCGAGAGTGGTGTTTGTTCATTGTATAATGGAATGTAATCAGCGCAGCTCGTGGGGTCCGGACCCCGAGGGTCACGCAGTCCCATCCCTCCCCCTGTCAGAACCACCCGGGTGTGCATTGTTCATTATCTGCGCTCATCCGCCCGCCGCGGGCTGCCCACCCTTTATTGACATATTCGTATATTTCAATATTGGATCATATTTTTAATTTGGATTAGGAATGTTATTAAAACGCTTAAATATTGTAATGTATAAAAAAATATGTATAAATCAACCATACATATTAAACTTTTACCTAACTGGTATATGCAAAATTAGTCTATACAGATATTAAAGGAATAATGTGAAAAATTCTCCTTGTGACACTAAGATGAAAGATACCATCATCTTATTAGGATATATTGTTTTGGTCTCCGTATGCATGTCTGCTAAAGCTCCGTGCTTGTTCCCCTGTGAACTCCGTACTGGCAACTGATAGTATTGAAATTTTGTCACTCTGTCGCTTTGAATAACTCTAGATTACAACGTCATTTCTTTAAGTGACGAATTACATCATACGATTGTTGTATTGTTTTCTCTCTAGGTACATGTCGCCACAAAACCATTTTTTAAATTTGTAAGTTTTATTTTAGACAATGCATGATCTAAGTTTTTAAAAAATATTAAAAAAGTTGATTCATTATGAATAACATAAGGTCTTCATATGTTAGAAGTTAGTTGAGATCATTATCAAACTAGCATGCCATTATATCATTTTGACCCATTTAATGTCTAAACTAATATGACAGTTTGAGTACTATTTCATTCCCTGTCCCTTTGGACATTTCATTGGTTGTGACTGGTGACAACTGGGTGACTGCTGGGTGAGCGAAGCTACGGGTGCGCCGGCAGTCCGGGCGAGAGGATTAAGTATAGGGGACACGATGTTCATTGAGAGAGACCCGTGTGGCACTAGAATGTAGGACAATGGAAGGTCAATAGTCAACAGAAAGTTAGTAGACTTTCATTGTAAAGAAGGGAAACTGTATTCTAATATTTTGTTTTGTAGTTGTCGCGTGAAATAATGCTAATTTTCACATCATTATAAATAGAATATGTATAAAATATGATAATTATTTTATTTTTGCAATCATTAAAATGGGTTGGAATATCTCAATTTTAACAAGTTAGTGACCAAAACGTCAGTCGATTCAGCTACTGTTTGTAATAATATGTAGTACCTAAGTAATTAGAATATGTTTTATACCAGCCGAATTTGACGCCGGATCTTAGACAACAGCCGATTAGGTGTTAAATATATCGAAACAGATTAAAGATCGAATCGATCGAAGATAGGGGCGAACATAATAATATACAGACATAGTTATCCTAAAAACTTTTCTAAATGTGCAGATATTGAACAAATAAAAAAAAATACTTATTTACAGATCTTCATATAATGGTAACCTAATAAGTTAAAAGCGAGTAGCTTGGCTTTAAACGTCGTATCATTCAATCGAAGACGATAATGACTGTTGCCTATTTTTTGGATTTCCAACATTAAAGTGTCAACACATATAACTTTGATAGCAAAGAAACAAACAAATTGAAAAGGGTTTTATTTTCTTACGCAAGTGTTCGTAGATACACGTGTTGGCTTCCCACACGAGGGGTCCTCTCCCCTCGCTGTACCGCTTACCTTTTTCATTTTCTAATTTGCTCAACTTCCCCGGAGGATCAACTTGCCTCTGCCGCTACCGTGCGAGGCTAATCTTTTAATATAATTGAGTTTTACATTCTTCAAGTGTTTTTGGTTGGTATTGGTTACGTTCGATATCTTCAGGTGAGGTTTTAGCCTCGCGGAACAATTAAGTTCGTTGATATTTATAAATATATTGAATTGTATTTATAAATAACCTATAGGTTATTTTCGTATATTATCGGAGTGTAGTCTTGATTTAATTATCGCGTTTATAAAAGTTATTGTATTATGTGTATATAGAAGAAAAAGTCTGCCGTAAAAAAATACAACCAGAAAAAATGGGTAAAATTTTCCACATATACGAATTAATTCGCATATAACTAATAATTTTTAACAAGCTGTCAGCCACTATCTCAACCTTGATGACTTTCCTATCTTTGCTATTTCTTTCTTATAATAAGCACCTATGTGCAATTTATCATGTTTTTAAATTTAGTGGTACGGCAGACTAATCTGCATTGTCGACCAGTCAGTGTTGTCCGAACGTCCATAAATTAGACGATGAAACGTATACTATAATAATTAATAATTTAGTGGTATTTTATAGATATATTCTTTGTACACCGATCAAAACCTAATGAATAAATAATTAACTATAATGATATATTTATAATTATATATTGTGTACCAAATTTTTTTTAACGATCGAGAGACGATCTAGACTTGCAAAGATGACCGTTAACAACTAGAGTAGGTAAACCTAATACCTATACTTATAGATAACGTGTGGGAGAAGAAAGGCGGGCAGCCGACTTGCATAGCCTCTATGCGGATGTCTATGGGCGGCGGTAGTAATGAAAATGGCCTCGACCTCACGTTTGCCGTTCCATAAAAAAAATTAAGAGATATCCAAATAAGAGCTACCTCCGTCTTTTTATTTTGACCGACCAGCCATCGTGCCCTTTTTTCCGTAATGTTAAATTTATCAATCTGCTATTTTTATTGCTTGCTATTTTTGATGCTTAATAAAAATCCCTTTCTTTCTCGAAATTATACAAGCGTGTTTTGTTAAACACAAACCTACACTTTAATTTTTAAATACGTTGTTTTTTATTACCAAAATGGAAAGATTCGTTTAATCAGTTATGATTAACAAATTTGACATGCGTTACTACACATTTGCATTAGTTTTGTTTGAGAAAACTTTCGCCACCACTCGGTTTCACTAATTAGACATACCACCTCTATGTTTTACATAATTATTATAGCAACTTTTTAAAATAACACTTGCTATAACATACCTACTTATAATTAAAGTATAATAAATTCAGTTACTTACAATCTCCTATCATAAATTTAGCATTAAAAATTCAAACCTAAAATATAATATAATACATTAATTATTAAAAGTTGTCAAAATATGAAATGTATGTCGAAGTGCTCGTACTAATGAGGTACTTGGCGCTACAACACAACCGCTCGTCGTTAGCTCTCACAGTTCACTGAGTTGACACGCAATCACCGCATACTGCAGTCTGCCACTGGTCTGCGACGCTCTGCGCGCGCTACCTCTCTCGCTCCCACTCGCGTCGAGCCGAGCGAGCGTTTGTCTCGCTCGCGCACAACTTGCAATCAACCTACTCGCCACTTCTTCGCTCCTAGTACTTTGGTTACGAAAGCGTGCGCGGATATTGCGGGAATGGATCCTTCACAAGGCGACGCGCATCTTACGGGTCCGAGATCTCCGTTCTCAGTAATAAAATGGTAATTGCGTGACTCGTGGCCGCCTTTGATTCTCATGAGGGATTTCCTCGTAGTTTTGACATTACAAAGAACAACACTAAAAAATCTTCGTACTTTCTAGAGTTAAAGTTACAAAGGAGAGCACGCTAGTTAGACAATTTTCCCACAGCTGCACCAAAGCGACCCCACCCAAAACTGGCACATGATGACTGCTTACGCATTCCGTACGATTTATTTACATGCTGCCCCACATGAGCTTGGACCTCACGTCCTACTCCGCGGAGGTCCGGCGTGCGTGGAATATTCATGAGACTGGTGTCGGTATAATTACGTTAGGATCTCGTTTGTACCACGCTGCGAGCGGAGAAAAACTAATTTTGTTTAGCTTTGAAGCATTTGAGAATCAAATTTCATGTTTTTGAATCAAATTTATTAATTAGGAACGCTATATGACTTCTAAAAACTGTTGAAATAATGTTGCCATAATAATTATCACTAAAAATGTAGGATCACTGTGGTACAATCTATCTAATTCTATCTAATACTAGAAAATCGCATAGCAGTCAAATAGACACACAGATTGTAAATCATTTCACAAACAAAAACCTGCAACACAATCAAATGTGTTGTTAAAAATTTCAATAAAATATTGTTTGCAGCGATATTTTGAACAATAAATATGTACGAATCTCATGACAGTGCAAATTATTATTAGTTATAATATTAATCTTCAGTTTTGTAATTAAGTTGCTAATTAACATTAAATATTTTAAATATTTGTATAGGCATAGAAGCCCAACCTCTTCTTCAACTCTACATTCCTGGTATTGAAATGATAGTTTAATTCTATAATACCGTATATCAAGTTCCTATACATATAGTTTAATACAAATACTGATTCAGCAAATAAAGTACCATATTTCAGTTAAATGTACTGTGAGGTGACAGTTAAAGGATGGTGCTAATTGCCAGAGCGCGGCGGTGACACTCTCGTCACGTCACCCGGCACGCGGCACGCGGCGACACGGCGGTCACGCGCCGAGATTGTATCGCTATGCTCAACGCTGCGGCCAATGTCAACTTAACATCACTTATTCACACTATATCTATTTCTGCTTTGTCCACAACAAAGCTATAAACAGGATATCATTTCAACCCGGTCCGCATGTAATAAAATATAATTAAATTTTTTAACGATATCGTAGTAATTTGAAAGTAATTTAAAGTACTGCATCCTGTAATTTAGTTACAATTAAACCACTTGACAACAGGACTTTTGAAAAACGGAAAACAACAAGACCAATCTGTTCTTTAGTTTATTTTATACTAAGTTGGGTAATTATCCAATTCTTAGAATCCTCGCAAAATTGAATATCGATCATCGGAAACCCTTTTTACGTACGATACGTAATAGGATAACGTCCAGCTAAGTGGCAGTCAACAAACACTCGCTTTCACGGCCACTTCGACTCCCATTCGGGGCAATTTGCGAGGAGCCTCGCTTAAACGGATCGCTCCCCCGGGCGGCGGCCGCGCCCGGCCTATTAATCTCCCTCAACCCTCCCTCCACCCGCTACCCTCAACCCCTACCCCGTCACACGCCGCTGCTACGCAATTTATTGTGCAAAGACAATTTTCTCATATTTGTTTTTTTTCGTACATGTTCTGTTTATTACTTTTATCTCATTTGACTAAGTCTGAAACTCATTCGCAAAACCCCTAGCTGTTTAATAAATGCCAAGAGCCAGAGTATAATATTAGTATACCTTTATCAATATCAGTGAAAACTTAATATAACAAAAAGAACTTTGGTTTAAATGCAAGTCAATAAATAATATGCTAAGCTTCAAATTTGATGAACAGATTTCCAATACACAATGGCTGCATATTTCACTCAGCAAGTATACAATCCAAACATCACAGGAGAAAATCCAATTTCTCGATTATTGTATTTATCATGTTTCTGAATACTGTTAAAACGAACTTTCCTTTTAAACTTAAGAAATTACGAGACAAGAAAGTATGTTTCAATAATCGTACAATATCCCCGTCACGAACTGTAGTGAAGATGAGTTGCTGTCCAATATTCCCAGCGGTCCAACACAGACCAGACAGTTGTGCGCTTTCGTAGCCGGCTCCTGTTATACAGCGAGGGACTGCCGCAAACGAGTAACAAAAGCAAGGGAAACTTAAAATATACCATACCGTGAAAAATACATACATTGGTACGCGAATGACGTAAAATGATTATCGATAACAAGTAAAAAAGTATTTTTATATAAGTATATCTCGATATTGCAATATTTATCAATTCAAATTAATTTGGTCATCGGTATAACTAGGTACCTAATTAATTAATTAATTTAAAATTGTTCATAGGTTTTAGACGATTTTATAATTCGATTCATCAGCTAATAATCATGTTCTCCTAGTAGATATATGTATGAAATATGTATTTAACATTATGTGCATACAGTACGTATAGGTACAGTCAATGCCAAAATTAGCTGAATCGATACAGAATTAAATAGTATTTAGCAGCAATTAATTATATAATGGCGGTACAAGAGCGGTAAAAGAGTAACTTTTCCTGATCACTTTAGGCACTATTAGCGTTGCCTCTACACCCAAAATCAATCAAATCATTGGTATATGATTGATTTTGGGTGATAGGTAAAATCAATATTTCGGATCATGGATATTCGATTATTAAGAATGTTATCTAACGTGCATTAAAATAAAATATCATGGGGTTTTCAGTTTCAACAATTTTTACCGATAAGTTTGATCAAGTTTATTTAACCACTATCAAGTGAAACTCCTTTACCCATGTAAGGTATACATAGATTCAACAGAATGACCATCCATTTCACCGTTAACAAAGTATGCGATTAAAATTTATCAATGGTATGTTCACTAAAGTACCTATCCTAAGGGAAAACGAATTAAATAGGTACATATCAGTCTGTGTTGTGACGCAGTTTAGTTTTATCAACTTTCAAATGAAACCGATTGTACGCAATTAAAAACAAAGTTTAATCAAAAACTTAAGTAATTTTTTCATTGGCACTCACTACCGGACCCTACTCGGATCCAGTGATACCACGAAAAGAGTTTTCCACTTAAACCAAAAAATACTAAAAACTTAATAAGTTATGTAATACTTTACACAATCAGTGTTTTATTCTCTCTGGTCTCGTATTCGCCATCACCTCGCCGCCGTCCCCCGACGCACCCTCCACGTACGCGCGCGGCTGGCGAGCGGCCAACGGTTTATTATCTTCTTTTCTCACTTCCACTGCGATCGCTTTTTACTGCTGTTTTTATGGGGGAAATATGCTTTGATTTAGTGCTGCGAATAAATTGGCGTCAGATTTGACGTACGAGAGTTACAGGAATGTGATGACTAAATTTGTAATAACCCAGCGTTTCAGTTGGTGTTTGAAGTCTTTTTATTTTTATGATTACTTTTTAAGAACCGCTGTGTAATATTGGGTTTTTAATAGATCATACCAAGATCTACATACGGACTAAATAAACTAAACCGTCGTCTTAAGTTTACGTAATCTTGATTTTAAATACAATTACCTACGATAATATCCGTCCTACAGACGATTTAAATAAAGCACCACGTTGGAAAAGTTCAGGTGTAAACAAACAATTATATGTTGAACTATTTCATTAAGAACTAATCAAAATCACAAGGACAAAGCGCTACACAGCACGGATTGCGGTGGAATATAGACTCGACCAATCTACATACTTAGGTACCTACATACCCTATACCTACCTAATAGGTAAGTAGAGTAAACGCTTTGAGTCAAGCCGAAAAAAATTGAAAACTGGCATAGAATTCGCTCAATAGTCACACCTACCGCCATAATAAAATTAACACTGAAAACTCAAAGTTAACTAAACACTTACCTATAAGAATTTAAGCTTATGCACTGGACAATGTGTAGCCTCGGCAGATTCTATCGGACAAATAAATGTAAAGCCCCCAATACACGTTGGCCGAGCGTCGACGAGTGGTCACCAGCGCCAACGTGTGGACGCTCAATTTGTCTTGCCTGGCCATCACTCGTGACCACTCTCCTCACTTCGGAGCGCTGTCGGTTTTTCTGCAAAGATCAAAGGCGCTCGCCCGCACTCGGCCAATAGTGTCCACACGTTGGTCAGCGCGCCAATACGCGTTTGGCGTCGATTGAGTGTGGACGTGCAGTTGAAAAAGACATTCTCGTTGCGTTGCATTGCGTTAGGTGTGCAGAGTCAGGGCCAGCTCCAAAAAAGCTCTTTTAAAGAATGATTGTTTTACCACGGCATTGTAGCGAGAGACATGTCTCAGTACCAGTGCCAGAAAGAAATTAATACTATATAGGTTATCATTATTGTTTTTGTGTTTTTCATTTAATCAGGGTTCGAAGGATATATATCTTGATATATCCAATGATTTTTTGTGATATAATATCAATATTTAATTTTTTTTAGTTGATTTTGCCTGACCTTGAAGAGAATTTTATATTTTGGTTTCATTTGTCTGTTTTTAAGTAGGTACTTACTTATACCTATAAATAAACCATTAAAGCATTAATGCAAGCATACAGTTTGGCACTACCTCTTACTAAATACTACTACTAAACGTGTGGGCACCTACACTGGCCGAGTGCACTCGCCCAACGTGTGGACGGTAGCACTCGCCTGGTGACCACTCGTCGACGCTGGCACTGGTGACCACTCGGCCAACGTCTATTGGCGGCATTAGACATATTAATGAAATTTTTTTTTGATATCACAGCGGACTTTCTTTATTGCTAAATGACGTACCTAATTGTAGGAAGATTAGGTTCTGGTTGCGCCAAGTATTTATCGAATACCAACCTACCTAATTTATCAAAACCAAAATGTCGCTATGAACGAGTTTGACAATGTGAAATGAAAGTTGACTCTGTATGCGTGTTTTATACAAATTACTGGATCAGCGCTCAACGAATAGTAAATTCCTTTATGTTGATAGACCCCGGGCGTCTCTGTATAGACTTATGGCAAAACCAAAACACAGACACTCTACACATACGGTCCAGCAAGCCCTATAGGTACTATATGGGTATTATTACTATCCATATGGGTATTAGGTATTACTAGCAACCTATATGGGTAGGTATTATTTTCCTCGCAAAACCAAAATAACGAATAGTTGGATGTAGGATGCGCAACTTTTTTAACTTGAAGGTTAGTTGACAAACGCCTTACCCTAACCTACTTCCAGATTGCTTTGTCTGACAGAACACACGAAATCACATAATTTTTTTTTTTCTTTGTAACTCTTAAGTTAGGTCGGAGACAGGTATGGAGTACCTATACTTAAATCCCTAGGAAATAGGAACGTCGCCATTTGCTAGTAGCTGAATGACGAGCGTTAACGGCTCAAAGCCCATGCGGCTTTGAGCCCTATTTCAACAATGTTAAAAGACGTTATCATTTGGTAGATAATCTAGATGGTGCCTAATTCTAATGGCAAAGAAGTTCATATATAAAACATTAAAAATGCGTTCTGTTCGTACACAATGCTAGAAACTTACAATCTAAAATAAACAAAACAGTGCGCCAGTTTTCTGATGGGCCGCCCCATAGATTCGAGTGCCACGAGTCACGAGTCAAATTCCTCACAGATTTCGTCTTGTTTCATCTATATTCAATGTTTTCTTATCTCTTCTACCAGAAAATCTAACTTTCCCATAAATATAGGTATGTTTCTCTAGATCCGAGCTAGTTTCTATTAAGATAGAGATTAGACCTATATTTATGGTATTTTAACAATGTATGATGTACCTATTTTCGTAACAAAATTTCGTTACAGAAAAAGCTCCTACACCTAATTGAATTTCGTTTTCCTATCTATCCGTTCCTCTTCGTCTGCGGAATTTTCCACGTACCATTTAAGGCAGATCCACAGTTTTATTAGGCTATAATATTTGCCATACACGCCATAGGTCAGAAATAAAAAGAACACACACACGCAACACAAAAAAGAGCTTCCAACACAGGTACTGTCGATATGAAATACAATTAATGATCTGTGCCTGTGTGCGTTCATCGCGTTTAATTAACAAATTAATTACACAATGGACTCTAATTGGCGTCTAGGATCCCGACACGTGGTCCGCCCATGGCCACACTATAACCATCGCCGCGGCCATCTTACGAATACGCCCAGTTCGAGCGAATGCCGACCTTAGCTCTATGAGATAGAGGTGTGCCGGTGGCACGGGTACCGTGGCAGGGCCAGCGGGGGTGGGGTCCGCGGGGCGGGGG
>LUGF01016106.1:10232-33848 GCA_001625245.1 Calycopis cecrops | reverse complement strand
CGGTCAACCTGCAGACCGTCACCATACGTGAGTGCCGCACCGAGAAGGGCTTCTTCAGGTCGCGCGACTCCCGGCCCCTGGACGTGACGTAAGCCCGCCGCCCGGTGCTGTCGCTAGTTCGGTCGCGGGTTCGATGTCCGAGTGAAGTCGCAGAGACGGTGCGCGAGTGAGTTAGGCGAATTAATTGTCAATTGTTAAATGTAACTATATTCTATATTGTTTGTTGAACTATTTGTAACGACGGTAGCGGTGGTAGCCAGCGGCCTCCTGCATCTGGTGACATCTGCTGTAGACAGTAGCGGTGGTAGCCAGCGGCCCGCCTCCTGCATCTGACTGTGGACGGTAGCTGTTCTTTTTGTTTCGTGTCTTGTTGCTCGAATCTCTCGGTTCCGTATAACTTATGTTTTTGTACAAGTCTGTATATACTAGGTACCTACTAGGTTTATTCGTGTCTCATTTGTTTGAATATATTTCGTTGTTGGTACTTATGTAAGTGTCATAATTTCCTAACTAAATATTATAATTTAATATTGATTCCACTGAATAATTTATATTAATTGTATGATTTAGCATTGTGTATATGAGATATTGTTTGTAAATTTTATTTGTACTATAGGGGTTACCATGCATAATGTATTTTAATTAAATTTGATTTAATTGTTTATTTATTTCGTCTGCAATAACTATGTGGTAACCGTAAGGTATGTGTTAATTTTAAACGCTTAGGGTCAGCGCACACAGACGGAAGGGAGGCAAAGAGACCAAGTGACAATTAAAACTCAATCTAAAGTTCTTCTAATACGACTGTTATTTGGACGACATCAAATTATTGAATGCTCATTTTTGTTTGTACCACTTTCAGCCGAACGTTGATAACGATAAGGGTCAATTCACACCAAAAGTGCGGCGAAGGGCAGCGAAGCGGAGCGCAGTTTATGTGTCATATAAATTTCAACTTTATAAGAATTACAATAATACTTATTATCGCATGAGAAACTTGAACGAGACGCGCGGATTCCCGCGAATGCTCGAGCAGTCGTTGGAATCCGCGCGGAAGTCGCGAGACTTCAATAATAAGTAGGTACTATAGTAATGAAAATAAAGTTGAAATTCATATGACACATAAACTGCGCTCCGCTTCGCTGCCCTTCGCCGCGCTTTTGGTGTGAATTGACCCTTATCGTTATCAACGTTCGGCTGAAAGTGGTACAAACAAAAATGACTGAACTAGTCACTTTGCCGCCACTCCGTCCGCTGGCGACCCGTCATATTTTCCATTAAGTTTTGCACCTATGTTTAGTTCCTTTTAGTTGAGTTATCGAACTCGCTACTTACCTAATAAGGTCCTATACCCGTGAATACAGTTCGATAGATTTCATGTAAAAAGGCCAGTTATAATAATTAGCGATTAAGTTTATGAACACAATTTATAGTTAAAAAATATTATCTAGCAAATTCTAGTTAGTAGATGGATAGGTATATTGTGATTAGACAAACATATATTAGGTATTCGGGGGTATAGGATATTCGGATTAGTATAAATGAGTTTAGAATTCCTTTTAAACTACAAATTATATTATTAGGCGAAGCACAGAATTCTGTACCATCCGTAAATTACGTCACTCAAATTTCGTAACTTTCATCCTCGTCACAGCGTGTCAGTGTGACATTTTTGTACATGCGACTGTGACGTTATTTTAAAAATACCTAGAAATTATTTCATAAATTAATAAAGTAGTTACGAAATTAGTTAACTAACGTCACATAGTTTGGGCCCTTGACAAGCCGCTGTACACGTTTTTTGCCGCGAAAATCAACGGCCAACTCGCCGTGTGTGGACGCGGTTAGTGTTGTAAAGACATCCATGGAAGCATATCTTGGAATTGATTTTCACGGCAAGAAACTATAAGTACAAATGGCTACACAACTATGTCACATTTTGTTAAAAACGCGTCACCTTTTACGTGGGACATAACTTAGACACATTTTGTTAAACACACGTCACCTTTTAACGTTTGACGTATT
This sequence comes from Calycopis cecrops, assembly GCA_001625245.1. Classification (NCBI taxonomy): domain Eukaryota; kingdom Metazoa; phylum Arthropoda; class Insecta; order Lepidoptera; family Lycaenidae; genus Calycopis; species Calycopis cecrops. The sequence continues at coordinate 31,823 of LUGF01016106.1, read as the reverse complement.
TTAGTCACATTTCGTTAAAAACACGTCACCTTTGGACGTGTGTCGTAGTTTACGGCTGGTTGTTATGTTTTTAAGATACTGTTATCATCTAAAGTCATATTTATAACCGGTCTAGATATATTGTATCCGTGTCCTCGCCTCGGATCTTGTGCATTTCGAATGTAAATATTGTAAATACAAGAGCACTTGTTTTATAATGTGATAGTCCTCGTACGTGGTAGTGTAAATAAATGACAATTTAATTAATACGCGTTTTACTGTTGTACCCACACGAACGAGCGTCGGCTCGTCTGATGGTAAGTGAAAGTAGTTTACTGCTTTTTTGGCTAACAAGTTAGTTTTTTTTTAAGTATAAGGAGGGCAAACGAGCAGTCAGAAGCATTTCATGACTACCGCCTCCCATAGACAGGATTTTACAGGTGCATTGCCCTCCATCCTCCTCGCCCTCCATGGCCCCAGATACGTACACACCGCACGAAACGCGATAGCTCAGCTGCCATTTTACGCCGGTATCTTGTAAGCGAGGCACTGCAATGTGTTTGGCATGGCAATAGACAAGTTGGCAAGTCGGGCTGGTTGGAGGGAGCTGGAAATCGGTATTACTTCCTACTCCTACTTTTTTCTGATTAAATTCGTTGCGGGTCCCAAGACAGATTAAGCTTTTCCCTCGGGCTCGCTGCGATCATATCAAAGGGTCAGGTGTGGTTGCCGCTGTCCTGGCGACACAGGAGTAGCAGCGGTGGGAACGAGTGGTGGGCCAAAGTCGGGCTGGTTGGCAGTTGTAGCGTCACACAACTCGTCACATTACCACGTGAATGTTAAGAACATATTTCTGCCTCGTAGTAGAAGAAGGGCAGTTGTGACACATCACAGTTGGTGACACATGAGACATCATGACACATTCTTATGACCGGGCCCTGTGCTGATGATGATGCACTAAAAGCTGGCACACTTTTATGGTATGGCGGGACAAACGAGCAGCCGGAGCCATTTTCATGACTATCGAAGCCCGTAGACATCCGCATATAGGCTACACAGATGCGCTGCCCTCCTTTCTCCCACCTCCACGGGCCATATCTCATCTACACATGTCCTGTCATATCGGTCCGCACGAAACGCGACAGCACAGCATAGCACTTTCAAGTGGGTAGCGTGTAAGCCCATTGCAGGTACCTACTATACCGATATTGTAATGTCATTCACATTTTTTTGTCTGGAAATGCCTTTAGGCATACACTCAGGCAGAGACTCCTGAGGGGTATGTGGGACTCGGGAAGCTCCCCACGCCCACTAAACCCCAGCGGTATTCCTTCTTGTCGCTGGCATAGTTCCGCGACTGGGGTGAGTACCTACTATTCAATTTCAGAGTACCTGCAGTAAATTCTTCAATTATGAGCTATAGCCAGTATGGTTCGAGTCAACAGTGCGTTTAGGAAGAAGTGGTTGACCACCAAGTGGAAAGACACGTGGGGTCGATTTGCATGCAGCGGCCGGTCCGCGATGGATGCGGATAGCAGAAAAGAGAGAGAGCGAGTCTTATTGACGTTCATTGAAGGAGGCCTGTGGCCTGCGATGAATCGATAAAGGCCAGCTAGGCTCGCCAACCGTCCCGCTTCTGAGCTCCTATTCAATGCGTCCCGCTTAGGATGAGTGCGGGACGCTAATTTTTCCCGTTTTTCGACCACCACCTACACCGGCCGGCCAAATGATAGGCCACGCAAAAAATAGTTATTTAGAAAGTACCTTACCCAGGTAAGTTTTAAGATGTTCTTGGCAAAGTGTTATTATTTTACTCATTACAATATTTGGTCCACGACGCTTTAAAAAAAGGCTATTTACTCTATAATAATATCAATTGATGCACGGGACGCATGCACCAAGCTGTGGGCGGTATTGTATTTTGTCTCGCGACCTAAAAAGTAAAAAAAAGCTCATTTCTATCAACGCACAGCCCAAACCACTGGACGGATCAAGCTGAAATTTGGCATCCAGGTAGATGTTACGACGTAGGCATCCGCTAAGAAAGGATTTTTAGAAATTAATTCCCTAAGGGGGTGAAATAAGGTGTTGAAGCTTATATGAATTTCTTAGAAATAAAACGCTGGTGACACCGCGGGGCACAGCTAGTTATGAATAAAAGAGTTATAAGCTAACAGATTCAATTAGAGCCACAGCACACACGCGACTTTTAGTCGCGTCTACCGGCGACTTACGACTGCATCGATGCAGTCGCAGGATTTAGCGACTATCTGCGACCGGTCGCAGTAGTCGTGCGACAGTATCGAGATCGCGCGACTGCATTTAGAAGTGTGACATTAATAAGTCGCCGCGTCTGGCGTCTTGAATTGTGCGCTCTCGCGTCTAGGCTTTTTAGAAGCTGAATGCAGCGACATTCAGCTTCTAAAAAGCGTCGTAAGTTTTGTGTGTTGTCCCCCTTACATATAAAATATTTAACACCGGGCACACCTGACACCGTACATAGTGATGTTCCGAGTCAGCTTGACTCGACTCGGCAGTACTTGGATACTCTACTATCAGCAAAATATTCGATGAAGCTGTATTTGGCTTCGCTTCCATTCTTATAAACTCAAGTCCGTTGACTTTTCATTCTCAAGGAAAGAAGTAGTAGTGTTTTTGTAATGAATAAAATAAAATAAAATACAGAAACAAAGAAAAAGAATAACGTTTATTTGATTACACATATACAAGAGACAGACATTAATAGACAGACACACAAAAAAGTATTACATGCAAAAATAACAACAAACACAAAATACCAAAAATTTTGGTTAACAGAGAGCCTCTCAAGTGCATCAAATTGGTTTGGTTCGGTATGAAGTCAGGTAATCATGATAAACATGACAAACACCGGTTTTCAATCAAACCACTTGATTAAATCAACAAGGAAGGCAGAATTGTAGATAATCGGTCAGTCGAAAATACTCGAGTTAACTAGTCTTTGGTATTCGAAAACTCTCTTTCGAAAATTCGAAAACACTCGATTTCGAGTCCTGAAATAATCGAATACCAAAAAGAGTGTACCTACTCGGCCCAACACTAGCTGCACAATTGCACATACAAGAATCAGAGTCGAGAGCAATAGGGTATAACTTATAAGCTTCTAGACTGCCACGCTAACTAGTGGCTGAAATGTGAACCGAATGCTAGCAAATTTTCGTTTGTACGTGTAGAGAGAGAATATTACCTATTATTGTATTATCTGTCAACGTTTGTACGTATGATATGACATATGTCAACGTGTCATTGTCTTTTGCTCAGTGTTTTTCTAGCACTTCATTCATAAAGTGATCACTAGGACGGCGAAAGTGCCAGTCCTCTATGTTTCGTGCACGGTCCCTGACTGCACCTCATCTGGTTCCGGCTGACATGTACCTAGTAACCTCGGTCACATAATAGCCAACCTCACTGTTCGCATCTCATCTTATTTTAGGATTTTGAGAGGCCTTGCAGTCTGCAGAGTTTTGATCGGGAGATATCTCTCGCTTGCACGACGTTGGTGTAAAGTGACAGCTCTGGTGTCGCATTTCGTGCGATGTGTTTCTAGTGCTCTATAGAGAGGGTCGGAGGACGGAGCACAAAACGCTCGGAGATAAATTAGGTATATAATTTAGGGAGGCAAACGAGCAGTCGGATCTGAGCCTTTTGTAGCCTTCCAACGCCCATGAACATGATGTTCATAGATGTTGTGTTGCCTCCTACCCTCTATGTAGCACTAGAAACACATCGCACGAAATGCGATATCAGAGCTGGGACTTTATATTGCGGCATATATATATATATATATATATATATATTGCTGTCAGCGATGCGCCATTGGAAATATTTTCGAGTAAGCGGGTAGGTAATTGGAAAAATTGTTTCGCTCCCCTGACTACAACGAAATTACAAAATATGTAATGTGTGTTGAGTAAGTAACTAAGTATCCACTTTTCAAGTGTAATAAATCGGGATGAACGGATAGGGCTTGTGTGTTCTGCGTGTAATATATCGACATAAAACTTAGGTGTACACTATGCAGGGTTATTTTTTGGTGACCGGCCAAATTTTAAAATAAGGAAGTAGACATCATTCCAAGAGTGTGTTTTAAATTTTATGTTCTAACTGTAATATTTTATTAAATAACAATCGATTTAAAATGGTCCTTAGAAATACCTACATAGAATTGTTGTTCTTACACGAAATGTATCGACTTCAAGGTCGTGTGTGAGCGACGTCGGCTTACCGTGAGTCGCGAGTGTGATGCACGTGGTGACCAAGAAATATGTTCTACAACATGGGAACAAGTAATTGTACCTAATTATTTTTTTTATATTTTTTATTTCATAAATCGAATGTGTTATTCTGAACCAAACCTGAAAATTTGGCCGGTGACCAAAAAATAACCCTGTATAGTGTATAGGCATGTAGATGAGCGCCTTTCCCTTCCCTTTCCCTCCCTTTTACGTTTATTATCATTCATTCGATAATTACGTACTGACGAATTATACCTACTGGTAATTTTTAAAGCACAGGCAACGAGAAATCTGAACCTACTGATGACTATCGGCGCCCAAAAACATTTGCATAGTGGGTATACAAATGCGTTGCCATCCTATCTCCTTCCGTCTCTACAGGCCACCGAAAACGATTACCGTAATACGACAGAGAAGCTTACGCCGCGCGCCAGTATCGTGTGAGCGAGAGGTACCACTTTCTTTCTCTTTTCACCGAGGTCTTTTGGTGATAAATATATGCACTACGGTGCATGTATTCTATAGCAAGATACTAGTTATATTAGAAAGTACCTTCAAACAGACCCCTGTAATTTTATAAGACTTAATAACAAAATTTGAGAATAAAACCATTTTGACAAGAAAGTAGGACCAGAGAGGACGTATTATTTTCGACCCATATGATGTAAGCAAATCTGAGATATCGACAAAAATGGTATTATCAGTTATCACACTAGAAATACTATGTGCATTGCCATAATAAGGTGCTTATTACGGTTTTGTGAGCCATACTGTGCGAATTAAGACAGATCATTGAAGACAGACGACACAGAGCTATTTGTTATGGCTACAAAAGATTTATTTCCCTATTCAACCTTGTACTTTTAAACGAGGTTATTTTTAAAAGAGATACGACTCCTTTACGGCAAATGTATTGACGAAAGAAAGAAAAAAATGACGCAAGCGAAACGTCAAATTTATGTCGCCGACTGTCATGAAAGATCTTGTCAACTTGTTGGTCGACGAAAATCGACACAGCAGTAGAAGTCAATCAAACAATCTATCGATTGATCGTGATAAGTTAAATTTAGTTGGACATTAAATCCGGTGTTATTGTTTACAACTTACATCATTTGGTATATGTTAGTGTTATAGTATTATGGAGTGGTCGAAGGATAGAACATTAAAGTTGATTGAATTGTTACAATTGAATGCTAATCTTTGGAATCCTTCGCTATGCGACACACGAAGGGACAAGCAAAAACGTAAAGAAGAGCTTCGAGGTATAGCCGATATATTTGGAATATCTGTGTCTGACACCACGAAAAAGATACAACATTTACGAACGCAGTACAATCGAGAGTCGGCGCGAGAAGCTCGGGCCAATGCTGAAGGAACGAATGAAAACTATATAAGTAATTGGTATGCCTACGAGTATTTACATTTTATGAAAGATTCAAATAAACCGTATAGAGTATTAGGAGCGGTAAGTAATGTAAAGAATAATTACTACAATAGTCTCACCAATACACTGTAGTCTGTGTATATGGTTATAATAAGTTAAGATTGCAGGGAGTTAGAGGTTGGTGGCCGTAAGTTGTTTGTGACTGTGACCCGTGGCGTTTAATGAGGGAAGGCTTTGTCTAGCAGTGGACATCCTCAGCCTGATGTGTCAGTCATGATAAAATTAGATTGATTGATTGATAATATTATTCAGGAACAACTGTCTATGATATTTTAAGCCAATAACACACAATACATAAAAAGGCAACACCAACTCAAAATTGCTTCCTATTATTATTTACTACTATTAAAACTATATAGTACTGCTATTAAGTGAATTTTTGTTTACAGTTACTTACAGTTTAATAGTTAAAATTGTACCCATCTTAACTTCAAGGATTGTACTAGGTATATATCAAATGGCGGTAGTTAATGGTTTATAAAACAGCATACATGTTTGTATGCTGTTCTTGCAAATATTACAGTGCGCAAATTTTATGTTTTAATAAACTTTGCGAGTAAAATATGGCTTGTACTCTTACCCGAAAACTTATTACCAGATATAAAAAAAAAGATTAGCTACCAGAATAACTTAATTTTATGTTAATAAACAATATTAATTTTTCAGGCAGACCATCCAGAAATCAATGGAATTAATCCGCAACACCTGGATATATCTGAGAACAAACTGGACCATTTGTCATCACCGAACATTGGCAGATCTGACTTGCTACAGTCTTTAAAATCTGAGATAGGTTATCCATCAGGAAGACGAGATGAGTTTACCGTATTCGGTGAATATGTAGCAAATGAATTGCGTTCACTTAAAGGTGAAAAAAATCTCCTAGTGGTAAAGAAAAAAATACAAGATGTTATATTTGAGGTAAAGATGGGCATGATAAGTGAGCAGCGTTTGGATCACACCAACAACTGTAGCGTATACACCACCACCAGTCAGCCACTCTCCTCAGTGCTACACAACGGAAAGATATATACAAGTTCCGGAGTGAGCCACACTATAGAACCTCTGTCCTCCCATGCACCACCAACATCAGCAATTAATGAGATTATTATAGCCGGATCATGTCATTACCCAACGTTTAAAGTGGATGATCAATAGCAAAACCAGCCGCTTCCCAGAGTGGAAGTGGATAAGAATAACACATTCACAATAAAATTGTAATATATACAGTGTAATTAAATAAATCTACTTAATACTTAATGAGTAGAAAAAAGTGAAATTAATCTCTAGAAAGCTGAAAAATGCTTCTGAAGATGTGCCAACATAATAAAACTACTTTCCTGCGGGAACTAAACTGGCAATAAAAAAGGTTGTAGGACCCAACCACATTCAAAACATGCATAATATAGCTTTAAGTTGCAAATATCGGTCTGAAATTCTGAACAAAAGTATATGATAGACATTATATAACATTGTAACCAAACATCATGTTTTGAATCAAGCAAAAATAGTTGCTTGTGTACATTAGATATATAGATTCAGTATTTAATGTAAAAAGAAGTATGTACAAGAACTTGATACATATGGTTTTTCTTAAATGCCTTGTAGCGCATAATGTATGTAAGCAATAAATAATATACATCAAATTGACAACACACTCAATACTCATATAGTGAGTGGTGACTGCCCTGTCTACTGTGAATAGAAATTACAAACATAGCAAAAAGTATACTTATGAGTTGTGAAAAGACTTTGTATTAAATGTAATTTTTCGGGCATGTATACCTACTAATTGTAGAAATGTCTGTACCTATATAAAATGGGCTTAGATAATGCACATCTTTAACATACAGTGACCCATAGTGTGAGAGACTGTGCATCATCAAAATAGAAACGCAGCTCCGAAAAAATATATAAAAAATGTAATCTTTTTAACTGCATAACTTGCATTATATTATACTAGCATCCACCCGCAGTTTTCAAAAATAGAGTTATTATACATATTATAAACCTTCCTCTCGAATCACTCTATCTATTAAAAAACGCAATCAAAATCTGTACTTTAAAAGATCTAAGCATACAGATATACAGACGGCGGAAAGCAACTTTGTTTTATAATTTATACTAAGTAGTGATGTACCAAATGTGTCAATTCATATCCATTTGCTGCTTTGTAATTAGATTGACTAGCACAGAATTTGAAAGCTAATTTATCTAACCTATTACCTCTATTTACTAAAAATATTTTTAATAACATAAATGTAACATAAAAAAACAAATAATGTAAATTTTGGTACAGATATAATTTTAGAAAATCTCAGTTTAATTTGAAAAGGAATTTAATCAAATCTCCACTACACACTAGACCCTTATCAGATCAAAGATGCTATATACTTTATTAGCATTGCCCTGCTGTTTCACCCACATAGTCCTTACACTCTGCACCTATGTCTCACAGTAGTGGTATAAAGCTTTCCTCGTTAAACGGGCTATTTAACGCTGAATAAATTTCACAAATGGGATTAATAGTTTGATAATAATTAAACATTAACTATTAAAGCAAAATGGCAAAAATCCTCAACTTTATAATATTAGTATCAATGTAACACATGTATTGTAAGAAATCAAATAATAAAATAGGTATTAATTAATCAAATTGCTAAACAGGTGCTAGATAGATGATAGTCATAACATAAAGATAATAGTAAAAGATACATAGATAAAAAACCCCTTAGGTAGTACTAATAATTGCAATTTCTTCCAAACAACTTAGTAATAGTCCAACAACAGACAATAAATTAATAAATATGTTGTACTTCATATTCTATTTAGAAATATACAATAAGTTTGTATATATGTATTAACATAACATTGATTCTATGTTATAATTCTGTATTATTTATAAACACAGTAATTACATAATATGGTGCTTATAAATAAATATTATAATATTCAAATTTAATAATATGTAGTTACATACTGCATGAACAATAGTTTTGTACTATCTATCAATGCATTTGGCTATGAGACATGATGCATTACATGTATAATACATATATCATATATTTGTATAGAACATAAGTAAATTTTTATATTCAGTAGCCTACGGCATTCATAGATAGATGTAGAATATATATATTATATATATCATATATATTCAAATGATGAACAACAATACTGAACAAAATATCAACATTGCCTAAATCAATCCAATCCAAGATCAAAAGTTGTGTTGAATAACTTTAGCAACAAAATCTCATCTCAACCATCTTCAGTTTTCTGCGCCTTATGAAAATGTAAATCATGTAACTTCTAGTCATGTATCATCAAGATATTTATTTTAATTTTAAGACAACAATGTATTATTTAGTGTTTAAGATTGACAATTAATATAGGAGACAATGCTTAATTACTGTAAATGCTGTGTATACTGTTATGTTATTAAGTAAGTAGGCAAGTTTTAGTAAAAATGTTCAAATACAAGTCACATTGACTTAGAAGTTTGTCTCCAAAGCATTGGAAGATGTCAGTATGTACTTAATATTAATTTTAGCTGGAGTCTTCCACAAGTTCCTTTGAGAAAGGATTGCAGACAACAAAGTAATCCTACCAGGATTTTGTTTATGTTTTATGTATTCCTAAAAATAGTGTCATGTTAATATCAAATGGCCTCCTTTTTATTAGCATATTTGAGGTGAGCTCAACAGATTCTTTTTGAGTTCACATAAATGCTAAACCTTGTATATTCTTTGGTATAACTAATGTTGCTGTACCTACTTTTTATAACAAAAAATAAATTTTACACAAGTGAAGTCTATTTTAATCATTTTAAAACTAAGGTTACATTAGAACCCTATTCAATATCATTTTTTACAAAGGAAAAGCGATCTTATGGAGTAACAATGGGTAAGTGAATATTTTTGTGAGACGTAGTACCCTGCAGTGCAGCGAATTGGATAGGGACGGTTAGGTCACACGCTTACGGGATACCGCTAGGGCAAAGAGTACTTTAATACTTTAAATTACAGAAAAAGAGCCCTCTCGTGTGATTTTATGCAAAAACATTTATAAAGCGCCACCAACATTTTGTTGCAAGAACTAACAATCTAATAACTATATCTACCTACTACAGGGGCGCGGTGAGTTGGGGCCTGGCAAAAATTACATTCCCTTCTCTCTACCCCCGCAGCACCACGACTTTGCCTTATTCGGGCCTTTTTCACGTTTGTGAAATTGCTAACTCAACGTAGCTGCAAAAATAGGTAGGTAGTTTCTGGGTAGTAAATCCCACAACCGGACGGAGGAGAAACTCAACTCGACGTCTGTTATAGGCAAAACACTCAAAAATAATTATTTAACTACGAAATTGACAAAACAAACTTGCGCTAACGCAAGATGCAGCCACCATTTTGTAGTTACTACTTACTAGTGTTGACTATTGCCAGAATATGTCACTTTTTTTTTTGGGTTTTTATGACCTGGTAACTAAGACCTTTAAGTCAAAAGAATATGTCACACAATATGGATTTCCGTAACATAATTGCCATAACAATTGTTAATGCTGACTTACTACCTACTCGGACGCTGAAAGTGGAGACCTGAGCCGTGGCATGTTTGTACTGCGTTCAAAAATGTAAATACATTTATTTAATTTCTTTTTTATTATTAAAATATAATAAGAAACTATTTACCTATGTATCAGTAAAAGAGTTGAAGAAAGAAACATGATTTTTAGTCACCGCGATTAGGTCCCAACTTACCGCGTCCAAGTAATAATTTTACAATCAAAAATCTGATAGTTTTCATAAAATTATTATATAGTAAATGTTTAAATTTTTACGTAACAGAAATCAAAGTATTTAATCATTTAAATTTATATTCTTCATTAAAGTTGAGATTACAGAGATATCTATCGGTACGGATGAACACTAACTAATACATAGTAAGTTTACTGTAACATAATGTAGATGGCAACTCTTTCTTTAGTTTAGCCCTGTTCTGCCTCCCTTCTGCATTGCACACCGCCATGCTTTCGCCTTCCGTTCTTACATCTTTCAGTAATATTAAATATTATTTATACTTGGGAGTTGTGATCTTTGAAAGTAATTTCATCGCTATTGACGTCGAGTTGAACTATCCTCCGTCATAGCTGCTTCTTGTAGGTAAGTGCACAAATTATTAGGACAAGTCACAAGACTTTTCTAAAGTGTTTAGTGGATTGTGTGATCTGTGTGTGCAGAAATAATATAGAGAATTGCTTGAGATATTTTTTGCAAAATTGTAGGTTTGTAAAGAATAGGTACTTATCTCAAATAGGCAGCAGAATTCAGAATATTTTCTAAGTAATAAAATGGGATGAATAGAGAAGCATAGATGAATCGCAACCAAATGTAAGGGATTCAAGGATTGAATTATTCATTTTATTTAAATTGAGGTGCCCTTTTTAGTAAAAACCAGATAGTTTTCTTTAAAATCTCTATGAAACGTCTGTATTGATATAAACCTATCTCTTTTCATCCCATTTTACGACTTAAAAAATATTATGCAATCTGCTGTCTATACATAGCTAGCTAGCTATACAGATATTTCTTTAGTACCTACTACTTAAACTATACATACATTATTATAACTAGTAACTACCTATAGAACAAGAGATTCAGTTTTTCAACTATCTAGACTAGATGGTGGCACTTTCTAAGACACAATTTGACGTGACATACCCATCTATACCCAGTAGGTATATAATAATATCAAAGAGTACTATAATACTACAGGAAAAGAGAGCCCTCTCGTGTGATTTTAAGCCAAGACACTTTTGAAGCGCTAGCTACATTTTGTTGCAGGAACTAACGATGTATACCTACCTACGTATACCTATACATTTTTAGTTCTTATTAAATTATTCGAGGTTCATTTAACCTTTTTTCTTAGTACCGAAATATATTGTGTTAACTTTCTTGTGGAACATCTGCAATATTTTACTAGTTAATATTTTCACATGAATATTCGTTCAGATCAAGAAAGTTAGTATAAAATATTTCGGCACTAGGAAAAAAGGTTAAATGAAACAATTGAATATAAATGAAACAACAATGTTCAATTTATTTTATTTATTTCTTATTTTTATATTACTTAAGTTTTTATTATAACAATTAATGCTGCTAATTTAGTTTACATTTACATCCAAAATCGCATTATATCTGTTTTGAGACACGCAGCACAAAATAGCGTCCTTTTGCAAAATAACACAGCACAAAATAGCGTCCTTTCGCAAAATAACACAGCACAAAATAACGTCCTTTCGCAAAATAAAACAACACAAAGTAACGTCCGTCCTAGATAAGTTCAGCGGTTATAGGTTATATACTCAAAAACTATTATTTAACCACGATATGGACACACAAAACAAACAAGCGCAAACGCAATATGCGGCGACCATTTTGTGTAGTGACTAGTGTTGCCAGAATGTCATAAAATATAGATTTCTGTAACATGATTGCCATAATAATTATTAATGCTGATTAGGTTTAGAATAAAAAGTCAAAAGATAGTTTTTATAAAATTATTATAAAAAATGTTTTAAATATTTAAGTAATCAAAATTAAAGTATTTAATCATTTTTATATTTAATTTTATATTCTTCATTAAAGTTGCGATTACAGAGACATCTAACGGTACATATGAACACTAATACATAGAAAGTTTACTGCAACATGATGAAGATGGCGACTCTTTCTTTTTTTAAGTTTAGGCCTGTTCTAAGTGTCCCCCCCCTGAATATTATTCTATGCCTGGATACCGCCGTAAAGTGACAGCTACGTTGTCTGCGGCCCATTGGCGGGGAGGAGAAAAGTAGGACAACGCATTTTCATTACAATTTACAATTATTCGGATGTCAAAGGCATGCATAGTTATCAGACGGCCCCGACTAATTTGTCCCCTTGTACTGTAAAAAATAACACCATTATTAGATTAATAAATCAGTTATTAACACCTTCCGGAATTTCCGGTGTGTTAATAACTGATTTTTTAGTAAAATGTATGCATTCAGGACACTAGTGTTTAAGAGCCTCCTGAAAAATTTTTTGTACCACACTCTAGTACGATTTCGTTCGACCGGGTACATTGCGAGTACCTGGTTCTTGCGGTCTACTCCGCCCATACAAACATTATAGTCTAGTACGACTGTCGGCTTCGATGTATGGCCACACCTGGCAGTTGCAAGACCATGGTATGTAGAGACAAAAGCCACGTGTCTTTTATCTCTCCATACCATAAGGTCTACATCTCCCGAGGTGCATCCGAACACCTGACCGACAGCCATACCTGTTGTTGAAGAACTCGCCAGTTCGCAAGGTACAAACTGGCGGTTTGTGCGGAGAGTCCCCACGCAGTCAAACCCCAGGACCTTGAGTTCTCGCGCTAGTGCGGGAGAGTTATAAAAATTATCCATCCAGACTGTGTACCCTTTATGCTCCAGACCATTTAAAAGTCTGAGCACGAGTGATGGAATTTTGCCAGAAATTGGATTACTTTCATCCACTGCCGAAGTGTCGTGGCCAGCGTGCACTTCAAAACGCCACATGTAGCCTGTTTGGGATTCGCACACTTCGTACGTCTTGATTCCGATTGCAGCTGCTTTGTTAGGGACGAATTGATTAATATCAAGCCAACCCTTCCACATGGTCAGGCTCTCGTCAATAGCTATATTTTGCGACAGATTATATAGTTGAGAAAATTTACTGTTTATGTGGTCTATTATTGGCTTAATTTTAAAAAGTTTAGCTTGTGGCCGTGTCATCAACGCAGGATCTAAATTCTCGTTATTTTGAAAATGTATGCATTTTGAAAGTAGCAAAAATCTATCATGCGACATCTCCGTGGCGAAGCCAGGAGTGCTAAAAATATTTTTGGAAATGTTCCAGTACTCTTCTACTCGTGTTTTTACTGTCACTCCCATAGCCAGAACGATGGCAAGATACACGTAAAGTTCATTTACATTTGTATCTTGCCAACGAGTGATCCGGCTATTAGGATACATGGAACCACTGTCTAACATGCTGGTTGTCAGCTGCTGTGCATATCTGTTGGTTTCCGTTGCTATATGCTCCATAATTTCACGATCCCATATGGCAATAAATGCTTCATACGGATTCGCGAAAGAAACCGTAGGACCAGTATTAATATCCGAGAACGGTTCTCGCCTCAACTGAGGTTCAATTTGAGGCAATGAAATCGCTCTCCAAGTAAATAAAAATTTATCGACCGGCTCCATTGTAGATACAGGCGTCGGCGGCGAAACAGGCGTCGGCAAAATGGGCGTCGGCAAAACGGGCGTCGGCAAAATGGGCGTCGGCAAAACGGGCGTCGGCAAAGGGGCAGAAACGGATGGACGAGGCAGTGGAGGAGGCCACTCCAGTGAAATACTGGCGCAACCTTCCTGCACTTCGTCATCCTCGTCTCCTCCATTCATAAACATCCGTGCCGCACGAGGTACCACTACGGGTTGGATACATCCTTCTTGGTCTTCGTCCGACTCCTCCTCGCTGCCTGAAAGGAAAAGAGTTACAAGTTTTATTTTCGATTGTAATAGGTATTTTACTTCCGCGATAGCTGCAAAGTATCGCGGAAACTTTAGTAAGAGGTACTGCCACACTGCATGCTCGCATGCAGCCGAACTGGGCCGGCACGACCGGGGAGGTACCTCTCGCTTACACGAGACCGGCGTGAAGTGACAGCTGTGCTGTCGCGTTTCGTGCGGTGTGTAAGTAGCCGGTGGCCCATGGAGGAGGGAGGAGAAAAGGGGGCAGCGCAACTGCTCGTTTGCCCCACTATACCATAAAAAAAAAAATTGATATCAAAAACACTTACCATAATGAAGTACACTAGCTATTTCATGTGGATACAGGGATCTGACTCTGGATGAAGGGATTCTAAAAAATAAAAAGAGTATTTTAATCAATGCTAATAATTAGTTATATAGTATGTAGTATACCGAGATGAACTTACAGACATCGACGCCTTTTTCTAGAATCGCCAACGCTCGGACTTTGAAAAAAAAAAATAAATTAAAAACTTGACAAGGCATAAACATAAAAAAATTGTTTGATAAATACTTACGCAGGCCGCTTGGTCGTCGGTGTGTTAGTCCCGCTGCTCGTACCACATTCAACGAATCTGCAAAAATTGCATTTATAAAAATAAAAATATAAAAAAAAACAAAAAAATAAAAATATAAACTAGTAAATAGTTACAGGGCAGGTGATGGCACACCAGACACGGGCGGCGGGGTTTCCTGCTCGCGGGAGGTCGATGGGGCAATCATCGTTATCCCCAAGGGCGAGCACAAAGTTTCCGATCTGAAAACAAAGCCATAGATAACCGTTCTGCTGTTTTGAACATAAATATCAACGTATCTGCAAAAAATTGCATTTTTAAAAATTGGTATGACATAAAAAAAAGAAACAAGTAAATAGTTACAGGGCAAGTGATGGCACACCAGACACGGGCGGCGGGGTTTCCTGCTCGCGAGAGGTCGATGGGGCGATGATTTCCAACGACGACCACAAAGTTACTGATTTGAAAACAAAACCATAGATAATTATTTTGCTAGTATGAACTTAAATGTTTAAAACAATCGGAATACTAACCTTGAGTTTGCGGCCACAGGGACAGGGAGGACCCTCAGCCTTTTAGGGCGAATTGGCGTTTCCAGAGGTTGGCCCTCTGGCAAGTCCTCCACCATAGCACTGAACATTCTGAAATATTTTTAGTCATTAAAGTAATTTTTTTTTTTATGGTATAGTGGGGCAAACGAGCAGTTGTAGCCATTTTCATGACTACCGACGCCCACTAACATCCGCATAGAGGCTTTGCAGATGCGCTGCCCTCCTTTCTCCTCCCACCTCCATGGGCCACCGGCTACTTACACACCGCACGAAACGCGACAGCACAGCTGTCACTTCACGCCAGTCTCGTGTAAGCGAGAGGTACCTGCCCGGTCGTGCCGGCCCAATTCGACTGCATGCAAGCATGCAGTGTGGCACTACCTCTTACCTCTCTCTTTGTAACAAATCGATATTTTTTTTTTATTTTCAATAAATAAATCACTTGTGCAAAACAAAAAAATCAAATAACTAAAACAACAAAAAAGAAATCAGTAGAAAAACTGATATTAATTCAAAAGGCGTGTCTATGTATTTCAACCGTCATCCATTTTTGATGCAAAACTCATATCTGTGGCGAGTCCCAGAATGGGACTTTTGAGTATCTTCTCGTCTTTGAGCTCGGAATTTTCGCATTTGCGACTAAAATACATGTGTTTTGTAATTATTAGATTGAAGTTCACTATATTAGTGATCTAATTACAAAGATTTGATTGGGATTTAATGTATTATTATTTAAAAATGACAAAACGAAAAAATTTTAATAAAACTGTCAACGACTTGGTCGTTATTTCAAAGATTGTTTTGGGCTTAAAATGTAAAATATATATCCATGTTAGTAATTTTAAAGAAATATTACTTACTGTTCCATGATTTAAACACACGAAATCAATAAAACTTGTTATCTGTAATATAAGCACTCGAGCACCAACACGCAGCAATCGCTTAGGTACTGAACCGTCACAAACTAAAACGTGAAATTACAAAATTTTTTGTACGACGGACGTGATAGAAAATGTATGAGAGGGAGGGTCAATTCATTCTTATACGATTTTGCATGCGAGCGAAGGAATAAGAACTATATAAATAAACACCGCGCCCAAAACTTCAACAAGGTGACCCCGTCTGTGGCGAGTCCCAGCCTGGGACTCGCCACAGACGCGACTTTAAATGACAGAGTCCCAATCTGGGACTCTCAACAGACGAGGGGTAACCGAAAGGTTAAAATATCGAGATGAATTACCACATTTTCCTTCACAATAGAGATTGAAGGTCCAATACTATTTCTGCGTGTATTCAAGTGCTGTAACACACGCGTCACAGTAGAGTACTAAAACAAATATATAACAACATAATATGATTATAAGGTACCTATCTAGTATTGCAATAGATTATATACAATATAGGTATCATCAAAATTCACAGAAACTAAAAAACTAAAGAGACCGGCGCTAAATTTGTTAATGATATAGACATAAACATTGAAAGACGGGCAAGAAAAGTAAAAAATAAAACAGCCAGCAGCCATTATGTTGGTTTATCACTTCAAATAAGAATGCGTAGAGATATGCTTGAATGCATACTAGAACTATGTGTACAGGAATTTTACGATGCGTGCCCGTTAAACATATTATGACATTATCCAAATTATTGAAATTACGTTTGTGCTAGAAACTTCAAGAACGCTCTGAATGTAACATTCGACAATATGGTAGGTAGGTACATTTAAACGACGCCTTTATGATTAATTGGGGTATTTAGGGGATCTTTACCCTGTACCTACCAACCTACTATCTTTTATCTCCTATCTGTTAAAAAAACCCGTCAAGGACTCACAAACCGAAAGTTTCGTACCAACGAACATAATATGATTTGGGTATGATTTTTTTCAGTCATACTTATAAGTAGGTACATAAGATATGAACATAAGATATGACAAAGTATGATTTTTTTTCGAAACCTCAAGAGGCCTGAACCTTTCGCGCGTTTCCGAGAAACAGGTCTGAAGAGAGACATACAGACAGACGGACAACAAATGGATCCTATATGGGTTCCGTTTTATTCTCTTTGAGTACCCTAGAAACTGACATTCGTTCTACTATAAATCAAAAGCGACAAGACAATCCCACAATTGAAAAAAAAAACAGATTACACTGAAATTTTACCGTTTTTTTATTATTTTACACTATTAGATCAGACCACCAACCTAGGACCTATCGGTGGCTAGGAAACGTATAATTATATAATAAACAAATTAACCTGTTGTGTATGATATTATTACATAACATTCAAAATGAGAATATGTTAGATACTTAAGCCCGTAGTGCGTGTCCTATCTCTGACCAAGAATATATTTATCAAACTTATTGTCGTGCTCGTCGTTGTTTACGTAAACTATCTTTATTTGGATGACTGTTGTTATTGCGATCATCGAAGGTTATCGTCCGTAATGAGAATATTCTACTTGTACACCGAGAGCTAACGCTCATCTTATCTTATTTGTACTATGAATGTTATAAAGATTTTTAAGTTACATCAATAGTTGCTGGAAAATCTAGATTAACTGATGAATTAAGACAATGTACGCCACGTGGCCAGAAGTATGGCAGAAGTCAGGAAATTTAATTTTTATATGTCACTGTCGACGGCTTTAAGAAGCTACTTACTTTAAATAGCTTCTTTTGGTATTAGCTCTAAAGCTAACTTCAATATATATTTTTTGGAACAAAATAATGCATTTTTATATATTTATTATATACTAGCAAACTCGTGGCATTTAAGACAATAAATTACTTAGAAGTTTTCGCCTAGTGAGCACCACATAGACACTTTCTTGTTTGTTGTCACTTATGCCCGATTTACACGTACTAAGTAGGTAGGTAACTAACTTTTAACTAAATTTTAAGTGCTTAATTGCATGTAAACACAATTAAGTAGCAAGTTGCAACTTAAAATTTAGTTTACTAAACTAGTAAATTAGACTGATTTCTATTTTTAGCTTAATTTGGTGGGCGGGGCTTGTCAATTGACACATTTGAAAGAATTATTATTTATTCGTCGTGTTTTTCTTGTTCCTCAAATAAAGTGCTACTAGCACTGCACCGTACTGATCTCATCTTTATATTAATTTTTTACACACAATCTGGTTTGATTATTTCCCTAATGATTTCATATTTGACTACGTCCAAAACATCACCCAAACTAAATTTAATCACAGAATTTATGACTTTGTTACTATGTTGAATGTCAGTCTTCAGCGAACTAATGAGTTTAACTACTTCAATACGTTTGGACATATACAATGCAATTCAGTAATTACTTAAAGGTAAGTTAAAATTTAGTTACCTACTTAACTACTTAATACGTGTAAATCGGGCATTACGCACAAATGGCTTTAATACTCATTGATACTCGATGAGTTGTTTATCACTTATCAGTGTGTCGCGAACCGCAGTTCGGAACGTTACATCCAAAACTTGCGTGGGGGTGTGGACTTGACTGTTATAATCGTAAGATGTTCTGTTTTTATTACTTGTATAAAAATAATGAATATTAAAAATGCGGAATTCGAATGGATGTTGAATGTTTGGTATTCGATGCCGAAACTACTGAACGGATTTTAATGGAAATTGGCAATTTTGTAGTTTGTGTATCTATTGAATTGCACATAAGCTGAATACAAACTTTCGTACGGGCTTATGTCTGTGACTTAACATGAGTTGTGGCCTGTGGGTCTAGTTTACGTAAACAACGATAGGTCTGGTAAATTAATGCTTGATAAGAGATAGGGCACGGACTACGGGCTCAAGTAACATATTCGCATTTTGCATTTGTTATTTAATAATATCTAATACATCAGGTTAATTTGTATATCACATACCTACATTCTTAGCAACGTCCTGGTCATTACTTTACTTACACTTTCCTAGCTACACGTAGTACATTTAGCTCAATGGCTACACCCCTAATTTACACTACCAGTGTAAAATAAAAAAGTGCGCCTAGGAATTACACACCGAGGGTCCCGTACCAACGAGTATAGGTATTTTCGCAGGCGATGGTGTGAACATAGAAAAGATTTGCTTGCACATAGGCTGAATACAAACTTTCGTACGGGCTTCGTCTGTGACTTAACATGAGTTGTGTTGTGACTCGATCCAGAGCGTTTGTTTCGCTGAAGTTTATAAGTGAAAATGCTTCTTAATACCTACCGCATTACTTCAGGAGTAAGTTACGTTTTCTTAATTTTTCCGAAACGAATGTTCGAAATATTGGCTGATGACCCGTGCACCCACCAGCTTCACCCACTAGTGGTTCTTCCTGTGTAGGGCCTATTTAGGGAATGCTTGCTAGAACTATATTTCCACTGCATTTAGCACTATTGCCAATCTATTCTTTCGCCTCTAGGCCACGCACTAAAGTAAAACTGTAATATACTTTAACTACTCGGTACGTGTACCTAATTAATTTTAAGGAAAATGATTAATATTTGTTTCCCGGTTATCCTCAACAGATTAAGCAGACTTGTGAAGACGTACCTAGTTGTAATACATATGGCTCTCTTTTTTCACACACCAGATATTCAAAGAAACCTGCTGTATACCATTCCTGCAAGTTACTTAAAAAAATCGGAAAAAAACTAATATATTCTTTTGGTTCGATGTTTCCTTCATATTTTTATTTTATAGTGGAAGACGGGGTTCGACATTCCGATTTTTGTGTAGGAGCCAATATTTATGTATTAGAAAGATTTGCAATCATAATTTCTTTGTAACTAGATGCATAAACTATTCTAGTTTCAATATGTATAATTAGATTTATAGAAATAATAATATTTTGTCTCAAAGTTATTTTTGTGTAGTAAGTCGACAAGGAACAACTCGCCCCACGAAGGGGCTGGTTGTTCCTTTGTCGGGGCAAGTTGTTCCGCTGTTATTATTTAATGCAATATTAGGTTAAACGTTATGTATAAAGTCAATAATACATACTCAACATAATATTGATGAAAGTTTTATTAACAAAAGTACAGAAATAATTATTTTTTAAAAATTTTCAATATAGTTTTAAATTTAATGAAAATAAAAATATAAAAAAACAGTTACAACCATCATTACAAGATTATGTACCTAATACAACCCAATCAATAGGCTGGGGACTTGCGAATTAGTTCAAAAGTGTTTAAATAAGTATTAATCAATATTAACAAACGTCAATTATTTGGTGCAACAAAAAAATTGTGGAAACTATTTCAATACATTTGCATCATGAGAATGTAAAAACATATTCATAAACTTATTTCACAAAAAACGTCATAAAAATACGTCAGCCGGCGAATGAGCTTTATCCAAGTTAGGATTGTGAAAAACTTAAATCTAGTATGATCTCAGTTTAACTTATAAAAGTAATACTATTGTACTTATAAATCCTTCAGATGGTGAAGAAGATACAGCTGCCGGATCATGATCCTCTGCTGGAACCTTAGATATTTCATAATTTATCTTAGGCAGGAGCTCATCATTCATGTCAACCCCGAGGCCGCTGCAGTAATTATATAATATAGTAGATTCGTCGTGAAACTTCTTTTAATCAAAATCAAATTGTTTGTTTGTCTTGTTGTCAAAGCAAAAAAGGTTGAAAGCCCCTGAAGTATACTAATTTATGCAATTTCCTGGAACGAACGCTCTCTAATTGTGAAACGTCTAAAAATGCCATTTTTATCGAGTTTTAAGTGTTAACCTAAATAGCCACAACTCTGGCACCATACGTGACACAAAAGATAGATTTACCAGAATAGCAACAGTGCTGTGCCATTCATACGGAATCGGTTAATGAACATGACAAATATATTTGTCTTGGTTGATTTTACAACTATAAAACTATATAAAGTATAGTTTGAGATAATATACGAACTAAGTAATTTATTTTCAAACTAATAACAGATAATTTAGTTATTAACTAATATTTGTAAGTTGTAATAATTGTAATTCTGTCATTCCCCATAGTTTCAATCTTTCTAATATTCAGTGATGCTTGTTGCTTCTTGGCCACAGATCTCATCCAATCCAACCATCCTCCGTATCCTCCATCTGTAGCCAAGAAACCACTGAAAATTCACCACTGAAAATTCAAATGAAAAAGAATAAAATATGTTATTGATGTATAGAGATATCAAAAAAGAATGGTTTTTATTTTAATCTATTTTTAATAAATCGATTAATTTATTTTCACG